>JANHFX010025737.1:0-17392 GCA_027560015.1 Chloroceryle amazona
AAATAATTTAACATTTTAATTTTTTTAATTAAATTAAATCCCATCTCGGTATCAAGAATATTTTTAGTAATTGCAGTGAACATCTCTATTCTGATACAGTCTATTTTGGTAAGATTTCTACATCCATCTGTTTTATGACTACTAAATATGGCACGTTCATTTACATTAACAGTATGGTGGAGCTGCCTGAGACAAAATAAAAACAACAAAACCTCTAAATCACTGAAAGCCACATCCTCAGCTATTTCGCTTCAATGATGCAAAATCTTCCCACAGAGGGAGGATGATCTTGTCTGTTCTTTGTTCAGATTCTCACCGACACTGACTACAAAGAAAACTTTAGTGCATGGAGAAAGCACAGTGAGAATGATGGAAATTTCTGACCTAATTAGGCAGAAGTTTTGAGATACAACAACCGAACAAACTGAGGAATAGAATATAATTTATTTCAGTTTGTCAAAAAGATTTCACTAAATTATTTTATTCAAAGTAATGAAAAAAGGTAAAAGGAAATACCTAATTCTTCCTGACTCTTTTCAGAGTAAGATTTGCCATCACTATACCAACATTATTATATTTTTCACAGTATGCATGTGGCATTTTTTGGTATCATATTTGCAATTATATACACACAAAACCACACTAAGAATCATATTCAAAAGAAGATGCAAGTTGCAAAGTATATATAATCAACTATATATTGTAGGGGTTTGAGTTCTGGTCTTTTACTTCATTGCTTTTGTGGAAAAAAATTGCTCAGAAAACTTTTTCTTTGAGCTTAGGAACAACAGGACTGTGAAATGTTGACCTCTTCACGTGTCATTGAAAGCTGGAGCAGTAAAAAAAATATATATATATAATTCTTATTTTGTTAGGAAAAATAAACCCATTTCAGTCAACTATTAATGCAAGCTTTGATTCTACAAGTAATAGAGACTGAATGGTAGGAATACAGAGAAGAAAGAAAAAAAGCAATAAAGACAGACAATAAATCTACAGCTCTTTTCTTCTGTAGGCCTACATTGGGGAAGGGGGAACAACCCTTAACAAAAACAAACAGTAAAAGTACCTCACTTTGTAGCATTAGCATTTGCCAGAATTACAGGCCTGGCTCTGCAAAACTATCCCTGAAGCGAACAGAGACAGCGCTGCAGTTACAGGTGCAAGAATTAAGGGGGAATTATTGTGTATGTGTACACATAAAATACATAATGTGCATATATTCCATAAAATAACTTCAATTCTCAGTGAACAAGCTATGAAAACATAGCAATCCAAATTCTGCAGAGAGCAAATTACAGAAAAGTCTCAGGATTCCCTCTTGAACTGTTTGTGAACGCACACATTCTTTTCAAGAGCAGAAATAATATCATTACTTAACTAACCAAGAGGGGACAAGCTAAAATGGAGGCTAATATTGAAAATATCAAATAATTATATTCAAAATACTTATGTATTAGTGCAATCAGGATGAAGAAGTTAGTTATTATAGAATATCTGTGCTGTATTACACATTAGATTTAAGAAACATTAATATTTCGTATATTACCTTTATCTCCTATTACTAAAATATTCCTTAAATCTTTTTACTATTTCATTTTCTCCAGCCTTTCATCAATAGTGCCAAAAATTTCTCCATGACCATTCTACCTCCAAAGCATTTCTCCTTCTTTGAAGAGCTTGTTTGCACAAAGGTCTCCTGTTGTACAAGGCATCCTACCTACCAGCTGTTCGCCATCCAGGACAGATTTTGCCTTTGAAAGGTTTTATAGCAAACCCACTGGCTTTGGGCTGCCTCGCTCAGCTGCTTTCCATTGATCAGGAACCTTCCCAGAGCTCACTCTACCTGTTCCTAGTTATTGTGGGGTTGCCACACTGAGAGAAATGTAAATCCTCTTGTGAAAGCTCCAATTATCCGAGTCTTAGCCGGAGCTTCTATATGAGCGCTGTCAGCAGCTGAGAGCACAGAGCACGCATCCTTTTCTGAAATAAACTCGCTAAAAGAACAACAAAAGACATGAATTTCAAATTCCATAATTGTTTCTGTTTTTCTAACTCTAAGCTTAGCCAGAGCCTTTGATGAGAGAGATCAGATCTTATATGCAAGCCGCTGAAGAAAGTCTTGTTCTTTATTTGATTATTTGTACAGATTTCATCTGCATTATGATAGGCCGAGAAGAAGAGAATGCAACCAGAAGATTCAAATGTCTAGATTATAAGTGTTCATTCTGTTCAGACAAACACGTAAATCTTACAAAGACTAGAAGCCTGTATCTTCAGAGCAGCAGACAGTCTCTATTTAGTGATGATAGCAGCTGATTCATAGCAATTGTCTTTCTGCAGCAGATTGGTTTGGAAACAAGCATTCAATAGCAAAGTAAAAGCATACAACTGACTTTTCAACTCCATTCACTGAGGATGTATTAAAATGCCTTTTTTATTTACTCCTACTATAAGGCAAAGACAATGCAGTATAATAGTAGAAAAGATAACTGCAGATTAGTAAAATACACTTACCATCATTCACTTTCCAGTTATAATTAATCGTCCAACCATCTTAACAAAGCTTAAATTTTATACCTTGCTATATCATTAGTATTGAAGTATAAAGAAAGCAAGATTTAAGTTTGAAGAAGTTAGGTCCAAAGAGAGATTAAGCAAGTTCTACGTAATAGAGCATTTTAGGCCTATGTTTTCAAACAATTGCAGTTTATTCATATTATCTCTTTTTGCTTCCTTGATGTCAATTCATCATGTTTCTCCTTGGTTATTAACTGTGGTATGATTTCTGCACTCGTCCTTCTTTGATCATATAGCAAAGATTAAACAGATACTGGGCATAAAACTCCCTTTTATTTCCATTAGAGGAATAAAACTATCTTTACTAGGGACTCCCGTGCACCTTTGAAAAGTAAGACATGGTTTCCTGCTAGTCCCCTATGAATTTACACGTAGTCTTCTTGTAGTATCCACTACACACATACCTAGAATTACACATTCTTGCTTGTACAAAATGCAGTAACTCATCCTTACAAGCTCGTTATTTTCCCACTTTGGCAGAGAGACATTCCGTAAACTGGAGTGGGAAATAAAATGGTTTTCTAATTTCTAATTTTATCTTTTTCAGAGCTCTGTAGTCTTAAAAACAAGGGGGTATGAAAGCCCTTTGTTCATGGGAATCTCTGGGATAGATTCTGGCTTACTTTGTCATGGCTGATACATGATAGCAAAAGACACTTCATTTCAGTGGTTTGGATGCAGATTAAGGCATTATTTACCTCAAGTGTGTAAAAATAAAAAGTATTTTTCCCTTCTACCTGTATTCAAAGAACATCTTTCGTTATCCACTAGAACATAAAGAGAAATTACATATTAGCATATGAGTGATTTCTGCTTGGCTCTTCTGTAATAATGCGAGAGGAGAAGCAGGGGAATATTTATTTCATTGTTCCTTTTTCATCTGTCAGGTGATGTAAAACATCATCATCATTTCTCTTTCAGAAGATATTCAGTATTGTCATTTTCACTAACTGAGCCTGTGGAAAAAGACTTGGATAAGCTACTAGAACACAGGGACAGACATACTTTTTATAGGAAAAAAATGATACTGCTTGGATTTTTGTTCTACGAGAGTATAGAGGGGGGAAAAAACCCAAAAATTACAGCCTATGTCCAACCCAGTCAACTCATTCATTTCCTCTCTGCTGTTTCAGTCTCTAAACTTTCTTGCTGTAAAATTCTAAACCCAAGAAATGGGTTTCCAGACAAAAAGATCTAATAAAGACGCTACTCTTTCTAACTGAACTGTCTCTTTCATGCAATGTGAAGTGAGATCAAAGCAAAGCTGAAACCTTTCTGGCTTTTCCAGAGCATCCTGTGAAGGTAACAGAAAAAACTGCTATTGTTACATCTCAGAAGAAACACCAAAGAAATGAACACACACAAAAAAAAAATAATTAAAGTTATGTGAGCCATCTAGACTCAAGTTCAATACTAAACCATTCCCATGATGAATAACACAGCACAAAGAAAAATTTAATTTCCATTAAATTAAAATGTAATTGACAAACAGGTAAAAGAGATGAAAAAAAAGTATCTATTCTGTGCTTTTGGGTATTTTTAATCACAAAAACTGTCATGGGTAAAATAAAATGATAAAAAAAGGATCATATTGTATATCCATCGAGGCTGAAAAGTCTCTCTTATTTGTCCAATGAGAGATGATGGATTCTGTTCAACAAAACTTTTTTTGAAGGTATGTTTTTTTTCTCCCCTAGATACTTTTCTCCTGCTGCAAAAGTGAAAGACTGTAAACTCCTTTCAAAAGATGAGTAGAA
Organism: Chloroceryle amazona; assembly: GCA_027560015.1. Classification (NCBI taxonomy): domain Eukaryota; kingdom Metazoa; phylum Chordata; class Aves; order Coraciiformes; family Cerylidae; genus Chloroceryle; species Chloroceryle amazona. The sequence goes on from JANHFX010025737.1 coordinate 4,338, forward strand.
GTTAAAATATAAACCAGAGTGACAACAGCTCTGTTATTTTCAAGAGGGAACTCACGGACATGACAACTCCAAATGAATGTTTCTTAAGCAGATTATTACAAATTTCACCACAAAAAAAAAATAAAATACATATATATAAAGGAATTATGAAAATGATGCGTAGATAAACTAGATATCCCAAGTTTCCTTCTTAAATGTCCTCTGACTCCTTTGTGCAAGACTTCTGTATTGTCTCAGTGCTGTCAACTTCTTTACCAAAAGAGAGGTCACTTAAGACTCAACGAAAACAGAATTTTCCCTACAACCTGGAGCATTAACAACACAGAAATTCAGGGTGAAAACCTCTCTTAAGAACCACAGCCACTAAGGCATGTTTGAAGGGTGAAATTCACTTGAAAAAAACAGATAGTTTACAAACACCAATTTATAAATCCTATGAATCTCATTTTATCTTGAGGAAGAAAGCTCTGGACTAGAGAGTCTGAATCAGTTCTGGAAGCTTACAGGCAGCGCATAAAGAAACAAAGATGAAGTGCGGACCTGGGTGGAAATTAAGTCATCTGGATTTACATGTAAAATCCCAGTTTTGCAAGTTGCCATGAGCCATCTTGATGACTTTGAAAGATCTGACTTACTGGAACAAGCCCAAGAACAAGGTTGTTTCAGCAACATGTAGACAAGTGATCCACCACAGAAATGAAACTTTCCCTAATCAGATACTTTGCATTAATATAGAACATTTTCTTCTGTGTGGTTACTTTCAACACACCGTTTGCATCTCTCTTCACCATCATTATGTCTTAAATATTATTCAATGACATAGCCATAGAAATAGAAAAAATGCCCAACAATCTGCCACATAATTTGCATATAGTTTGAAGGGAATTTTATATATATATTAAGATTCCAATTTTAATATAATTTTTATAATATGCTTTTAAGCTCAGGACTATACCACAGTGTTTCACAGAAACTGTTCATTTTTTTTTCAGTTGTACAATACAACTTCAGACATCTCAAACTGTAAAAAATAACTATATGAATAAATTCATACAACTAACGTAACCCTAAACCTAACTCATTCCATTTAAATAACAAACAAAAAACTACGAATCTGTGTAAGTATGCCCAGTTCCTTTTCCCCACTCAATTTGGTGTGCCTCATATCAGTAACAGAGATCTCATTTTCAGTCTAGTGCCTAAATCAATTACTAACCTAGGAAAAAAAGCTTTTAACTCTAAATTAAAATGTAACTTTCGGGAAATAAAGTCCATATATAAGTAAGGAAAGTAAGGAAACACTCTTGATAAATTTATTTATATATTTATGTTTAAGCAGAGTTATTGTCTTAATTGACCTTATTTGTCTTATTGACCTTAATTGGTCAGGACACTAGTGATGGAAACGGTTCTTTGGGTATCGGGCAAGTGTCCTGGTTTGGGTGAGAACAGAGCTGGTTCTGCTCAGTGATTTTACTGTTCAGCTCAGTTCTTCTAACTCCCTGCACTGTCTGCAGTCAGCAGCCTGTTTTCCCAGGCAGTGGCTGCTGCTGGCAGGGATAACACCCCATGGGCAGAGTTATTACCAAGGGTTGGGGTGCAGACCAAGGACACCGCTGGATCTCCTTTGAAGCTACAAATCACCTTAACAGAACTGGGTCAGCATGATGTTCCTCTGAGTCCCCCCCAAGCACTTGGAAAGCTAGAAGGGAGTTCTTTAATTTCTCTTTGGCCCCCTTCAACCAGAAGAAAAAGCCTACCTGAAGGAGTCCTGAAATATCTAAAATTCTGATTTTTTTTTTGTCACATTCTTCTAGAGATGTAACAGTGCAACTCCATTAGACTCAGAATTCTGTTCAGCGAGTCGTTACCCAAGTCAGGAAGAGATCCTGACATTTTAATCCCACGTTCCCTCATATTTTTCACTTTGGAATTAGAAAGATATGTTTTAAAATTAAGAGACAGAACTACTTCTGATGTCAGAAATGCCACAGTTTCCACCCTTTCCAGAAAGAGAGGGATACAGTTGTGCAGCTCCAGGGATTACCATCTGAGGACACACAGCATGATCACAGATACGCAAAGTCAAGCACAAGCTATTCCCCTGCTCAACACACCTCAGAAATGACATTTAAATTTCAAAGACTGTATAATCAAAAAAACCTTCCAGTGACTGTCAACTCTGACTAGAACCTCATTTTTTTTAAGGATACACTTTTCTTCTTGCATAGTACAGTGATGCTGATTAGAGTTATCAGATGACTAATGAAATCATGTCAGATGCACATTTTAAATAAAATTAACTAGAGAGCCTAATTTTATGAAAAGATTAACTATTTCTGGATGAAGATCAAAAATTTCTATCCAGATTTATCAGTTCCACAATCAGTCCCCACTGAACTTACTAAGGTGGGTGAGGGAATAATAAATAAAACAAGCATTAAAAAAAAAAAAAAATATATATATATATTGCCCACCCATTTCTTTCTTTTCCTGACATCTGGATAGGCACAAAGAACTAGAGTATGACTCCCCTCCAGCTTTTTTGTATGCCACCCCACAGGCAAAACACAGTCTTCCACCGTTATACTGATGACACTAAGCTGTATCACTCTCCTGATCATTTCACATTCCTGATACTAGAAAATTCAACTATCTGTGCCCATGAATTCTTCATGTACTAATGTTTGGCATACATTAGGAAAACCCAGCACATAAATGTTTCGAAAGATGGTTTGTTGAGCCGTCTACCCAGAAATAAATGTATGCGTACATTTAGAGACAGTGCAAGAAACATTTTCCTCTTATGGGAAAAGTCTTTACTTATCAGAAATATTTAGTGTCCCGGGTTGCCAGCTAATCCTAATAAAGCAACCCACTCAACTATATTTTGACATCGGTGAAGACTGAAAAAGTTCAGAGTTTGGTTTTTAAAGGAAAAGTTCACAACAAGCCATCTCAACTTTCCTTAGATATTCTACAAGTACCAGCTCATTTCTGCAACAAGCAAGCATTTTCCACAATACAAAAAGAGTATGCAAGTACACAAAGGGTTTGAAGTCAGAACTTCCACATGCAGCTCTCTTTTTTTCACCTCAGACATTTGTCCAGAGTAAAGAAGGTAAACCCACAATTTATAGAAGCATAAACACAGGACTAGCTGGGTGCTAACACTGAGTCCAACATATCCACAATGGTTTTACTGTGCAGTAAAACTGACACCTGCATATTGAATCCAGCACCATCACAACTTGTTAGGCTTGCCAGGCTCAATCTGCAAACCCAGACCACACTGAATTAGGGGATGTGTGCCAACATACTCGCAATAAGCCAGAAGCATTGGGCTCGCTGTACAAATGCTGCACCGATTAGAAATGTGAGAATCCTGTGCCATATTAATAAAGACACAAAAGCCAATGGGCACAGCTGGGATTAAAGCAGACTCACGCTCCACCAGAGCAAGTTTTCACTCTGTTTGTTAAACAGTTCAATGAGCAGAAGCTCCTTTCCTGCTTGCTGAGTTTTCATCTCGTATTGTTTCATCTTCATCTAAGTTCTTGAACAGTTCTGCATCAAGTACTAAAATGGAAATATTCCTTGGATCCACTGGAAATGGGTCATTGGTAATACTCCTACAGAAGTCGGTGAAATCAAGTGAGGACTGCTTGTCAGGACTCCCTAGATTTAAATATAGTCTTAAAAATATGAACTCATATCACCTTCACAGAGAAGGGAAGTCAGCAGAGGGCATTTCATTAAGCAGATAGTATGTGACTAGAGACAGTCTGGCTGCTGAAAACAAAAAGCTATACAAACATACTTCAAAACAGTAGAAAACATTAACTCTTCACACAGAGTTCATCCTCTCACAAATGCATATAATGCCACCTTGCTTGAAAACTGACAGCAGGCAACAGCCCAGTCTCCTGTTAACAGAAAGCATTGTGCATAGCTGTGGTCAAACCAAACAATAGAGGACCACACTTTCTGTATCGATGCCCAATTTTATCAGTCACAGATGGGTCTTAAGCCATAGGCTTGTGACCCTTTGCTAGGCTACCAAGCAGGTAATCTGGCACATCAGGTCTTCGGATTCCTTTGTTTCAGGAGTCTTCACACTAAACTACACCCACAATGCTATTATGCTGCCAGGTGATAACATTATTCTCTTTGACTTCACTGAAACCACAGTCTTAGTGTGCAGAATTTACTCTGGACCTGAGAATCTCTTGTTCCCCTTAATTTGTATTTATTCTTTTACCACCAGGCAACAGAAGAGATAACAAGTATAGCTGTATCAGCTAAAAGAACAAAGCAAGTTAGTACCAGTATCAAATCAGCATTTATATTATTTCAGGAGCTACAATCTTTGTAACAATAATGAAATGTATAGTATAATAAAATGGAAAATGAAAAATATGTAATAAAATGTGTAGTTACTGTAATTCATAAACGCTATCATTTTGATTACCGTATTTTCTTACGCCCGTTATCTCTTAGATTGAATTACCTTTTAACAAAAATATTCTGCTGTCAAGCATACTGTGTGGGTTAGAACAGAGGTGTGACAGATCAGTAAGAAAAGCATTTACATCTAAAGTGTGTGACCATTATACATTATACCTGCATGATGCACGGAGAACAAACAGCAGGAACTCTCTAGCGTGCACATGCCTACAGGGCTACGATAGCTGCAACACTGAGACCCAACGGGATGGATCCTACAACTGGAGCGTGGGAATGGATTGGTATGATCTCTTTAGGAAAGAGGGCACATGCCCTCCGTGGGCAACACTGCTTCTTAAATACCAAACCTTGTATAGAAGATATCAACCACACTGATCTTGCCCTAGTGAAACAAACTGGCAGCACTGTGAAGCTTTTATCGCAGTTGGTTTTCTGCTTATCCAATAAAAATAGAGATACTATAATTAATTTCTCTATTATTTTGGCACAAATAGGCACATAGGGAAATTCTGCATTTTAAAGTTATCCCGGTTGCAATATCCCTTTAAAGTAACGGGACACGAGTTTAAGCAGAGATTAAAATAAACTAAACTTTTATGAATAAAGTAAGAATAGATAACTAAGAAGGAGCAGCAGTACTCTGGAAGAACAATTGTTCCAAGTGGCATTTAAGACTCCTATGAAATTTACTGCAAGAACCCAGTGATTTGGGAAAATGAGAAATGTAAGAAATAAATGGCTATAAAGAATCATTTTTGCAACAACTGGTAATCAACTGATGAAATTCATAATTTCACTTCTCAGGCTGAAAATTGCACAGCACAGTTTTAAACAGTTAGCTAGTGGAGAACGATGAGATCTTTTAACATACTTTATTAACCATTTATTACAAGACCTGCAAAACATTTCTTCAGACTTAATGAGTTAGTAACACGTTTTCAGATTTCCAAAGCTTTTGTTATTTATGAGCTACCAAACCAACTCAATCTTTCAGTAAATTTTGAGGTAAAAATGTATTATAGAGAAAAAAATATATTTCTTTATAACTGAACAATGTCCACAAAAGGAAACAGTTAAGGGGGTACATCCTAATCATGCTCATAAGAGCTTGTTTTCCATTGTTCATACCCTTATAGGATTAAGGCTCCCAAGTTGAATTGAAAAATCAAGATTTAGTTCTCTAGTGATGTTGATCTTATGCGTTTAACTCACCTTTCAACAAAGGATATACATCACTTCCATTTAAGCACAGGCAGCCTTTCTTAAAATGTAACTTTCTTGTGCCCACAAGCAATAGCTCAGCATAACACCTACTCTTCATTCCAGTTTCAAAAGAGATTAGAAAACATAAATATTTTTACTGCTGAAGTTATACAGAGAAATATGTGCATACAGAGAATAGGGTGATTCATAAAAACGATTGCCAAGTCGTGCTTCTCCAGTCAATAGTTTATAATATAAAAGAAGTATTATGAATAATTTTAAAGCCTACACTTGAAATGACTGTAAAGATTGATACTTTATATATCAATTTGGCCCTGGTCTTTCAAAGCTGATGTTCTTGATGCTTCAGACATTTCAGGAGAGTGACTGATATGCATCTGTATCAGTTTACAATAAAAGTTACCTTGGTATAAAAATGACAGCTGTAAGTCATGTCAAGAACAACTCTATCCTGTGTCAGAAGAGGGGGCAATTTTGTTGAGATTAAGACATCTTACTTTAAGATATCCAGTATATTCCCTTTGAAGAGAGGGTCCTAACTGCAGTAGTAGGCATTCACTGATAATTAGATATCCTTTCTCCACAACATTTTTCTTGCCACCAAATACAATTATCAGAAATTAAGTATAATATAAATTAACTGAATTAATGACATTTTTAAACTACACTTGAAAATGGTGGAGCAATGACTTCTCAAAGTTTATTCTTGAACTCAGTAAGGTTGTGATAGTACTTTCTTCAAGGTCTGCCTTTTGTACTTTACATTTACACAACGGTCATGAAACAAACATCTTTGAGGACTTGAAATACCTCTCTGCTGAAGGTTGCTACCGACAGAGCGAGCAGCTGTGTGCATCCATCTGGGTAACCACTGGCCATTTGGCATGCAGACACATTAGGGCATCAGAGAAATTGGACTGATACTGAAAAGTTTATGAGAAGTTGGCTTTGCGGTTCTAAAATTTTATAATGTAAATGTAAGGTGTATGGGGTTTCTTTTAAAATGATACTTAAACTGGAATAGATTTGCTTTTGTCTAAACAAAACGCCTTATGCCACTTTGTCTGATTAGATCATGTTTTACTGTGGTACTTTCGCACCAGAGAACCTTCAGCAGACCTTCTGTAATCACTTTGTTCTTTCCTTTAAAGTATACCTATACCAGGGAAATTCTGCTATCCATCCATAGTCTAATATAGTTAGAAACAGAGTCTAGGCAGTGCCTCACTATGCAAAATATGTTTACATTATGCTTTCCCCTCTCCCGATATGGCAATGACTATTTATCTTCTTTGTAAGACTTCAGAAACCTTCTTCAGTAGGTGTGAAGTTTGGATAAATATTTTTTGTTCAGAAAGAAAAAACCTTCTGTTAAATATTTTATATTAAAACCTCCCATATATGAATAACTTTACTCTTTTATGTATCTCCACTGACTGAAGGAACAAGGCATATTAATGGTCACTTAGTGCAGTTGGGTCCATATTTCAGTGTTGGCAGGGTAACATCATTAAGATACAAAGACAAGAACTCCATTCACAGAAACCATTCATCACACTCAGCGGTACTCCCAGCAAGTGCTTCCACTATCACAGATTTTGTGCAAAGTTGTTCTCTCCAACTACCTTGGAAACAACACGCAGTATACACACCCTGCTACAAAATCCTAGGTTATAGCCACAATGCCATTTTGGTGCTGTGCCTGAAACAGTACTTTCTACCCTCAAGGTCAGATGATGATGCTCACGTGTCTGAGGAACTCTTTGGCCTTTGCTCTTCCCACCCTGGTGAAATCTGCCCAGTAGGGTCCTGAAACATCAGAGTTAGAGCTAAATAACCTGATGACTCCAAATGACACCATAAAGAAGCAGGGCAGATGCAGTTTCGAGCCCAGAAGCAGCAAGCAGTTGCTGCTAAACATCATTACTGATCTCTAATTGTCATTACTGATGTCAGTTACATTTAGTTACTTGGGCATTATGAAGTCAAGTATCTCTGACAGGTTGCTGAGGTAAATAATTCTTATCTTAATCAAGTAGGACATTGACTTGAACTTGTTCAAGCTGTAAAGCTCCTGTGCTACAGATACACCCTTATCACCAGGCTAAAGTGCAAGCATTAGAGAAGGACTGTGGTATTTTACAAACAGCATGCAAAAGCTTCTATTGTTGCAATGCAGAACGAGTATGACTTTGGACCTTACTCAGATGCAGAAAGGGTGCAGTGCTCAACTCTCAACCAATGCTTTGAAATGAGCTGCTTTCAGAATCTTAATCATAGACAAAATTATTTATTTATTATTTTCCCTTCTTAACTTTAATTTTTTAAGTCCTTATTTTATCAAAAGTGACACATTCTCTCACCTTGAAATCACCTGGTTGAAATCTTGTGCTTAGAGGTAGCAGGTTTTGAAATGCTTTATCAGACATGAGTATCAAAGAGCTCCTGCTTCCAAGTGGCATACACAGGGACCAGTTGTACACTAGTGGATGTCACTGGGATTTTGTTCAAGTTAAAATAGGAAAAAAAAAATATGAAAAAAAAAAAAGAAAAACGAAAAGAAAATAAAGTATGTCCATTTATAGAAGCTTATCATGAAAGAAATCCCTGTTGTTCCTAATCCAAGTCTCTGCAGCTATTAAGAAAAGTTAAGGAACTAGTGCTGATAATTATGACGACAAATATGAACTACTTTAAGACACTACATTTGACAAAACTCCTTCAGGTGTTCCTCTCTGCTATTAAAAACCGCTCCAGCTACAGTTTCTATTTTTCAAGTCCCCTTTTGAAGTATTCAAGAAAAAGCAGAGGCTTCCATTACAGTTTGGTGGACAACAAATTGCTGATGACTAGAAGATAAGCAGAGTGTCACACTTGTTAGTCTTTAATGCACAGAAAACATACTTTTTTCAAAAATAAAATGCAGCATTTAATTAACAAATTTAGATAAGCCCAAAATGTGCAACGTACTTCAATACTAATGGAGATCACAGATAGTTAATGCATTCACAGCATGCAAAAACTCTTATACTTCTCTGGCATACAGATTACAGTTTGCAAAGGTTTTATTTTCCCCCTCTCTCTCCAAACACAAAGGTTGTATCATCAATTTTTATTGAGAGTGCAGCAGGATTGTCTCTCTGCTGGTTTTCTTTAAAAACCTATAAAATGTTGACCACTAGAAACAGGGAACCCAATTCTTATTGGGATTCCCATCCAGACCTATCGCTGACCCTCAAGTCACATTATAAGTTTCAGGATATTTTTGAGTGAACAGATTAATTTATGGATTTGGTTTCAGAACTCTAGACAGAGTACTGGCTGACTGGGTTTTTTATTTGTTTACAGTGTTAGAAATCTGTGCAATAAAAAAAAGCAGCACTATGGGTATCTCCACTTCAAACAATACAGAGTTCATATTCTCACAGAACTGCTGCAGTATCTGTGCAGAAAAAAAGCACATCCTTGTGCACCTGTGTATGAATGAGCCTTCTAAAAGAGGTATGGAAAGCACAGCCTATTTCAAACTGGAAAACTTGGTTGCTTGTTTGTTTTTTTGTTTTAAATTAAGTAGTATCCTTTACTTACTAAATCAGCTTCAGTTAAGTATCTCCAGTCAGAATGAGGGGGGTGAGGATGGAGAAGGCAAAACTCACACAGCAAAAATACCTACACATTAGGTGTTATCTTATTCAGTATTTGTACTTTTACTAATGATAGTTTCCTTACAGCAGGTGCCTGTTTCCCTCAGTCATCCTTCTCTCTTTCAAAGAAGTGACGTGACCACAAAAAGAGCACGAGAGAAAAGATAGAATACTGTGAATGAGACAAAACTGCAGGGATGATATTCAAAATAAAACTGTTGAGGCATCCCAGCTGATGTCTTCATAAAACCCAGAAATAAATCCTTACTCACTGTCCTTAAAAGCAGCGAATGCAGCCCCAATTAAAAGTCCTACATCTGTGGCTATCGTAAATTAACACTTTTTTTGGCCATTCTCTCCCCTTCAGAACTCATTAATGCACTGCTAGGACTCCTCTCCCGTGGATCATCTTTTATCACAGCATCCAAAATAACTGCCTTAACTGACAAATTCCTTTTTTTTTTTCCCCTTCTTGATTTTTTTTATTTATATTCTTCTACAGTTTACAAGATTTTACTATACTGTACTGTAGATTCACTTCTAAGTGTCTATGAAGAACATACTTATTTCTCATTGGAGTTTCTACATAATCCAGATTACAAAATACAAATGCACTAATCTGCTTGTTTCTTTCTTGCCTCTGCTCTCATCAGCTCTGCTTTCAGTCTAGAAGGATTCAGACAAAACATTCCAATGCTCTAAATGCACATGCTGTAAATCCAACCACTCTCCAGCATTTATGTCTTTGGAAAGCAGCAATCAGCATCACATCTGTCACTTATTTGAATTTGAAGGAAAAGAAAGGGAAAATTTATAATAGTAATAATGCTAATTATATGCTTCAGCAGTAAGACTTACACCTTATTAAAAAAGATATGGTTGTAACAAAAATTATATTGCAACAGCAGATAAATCCTTAAAGCATCTCATACTGAAAGACCAAACCCTGAAGAAATTCTTCACTTAAGATTCACCACAAAAAGTTCAGTATCTCCTTAAGCAGTTTCTGAAAGCCCTTTTATGTTTTAAAATAGAATGCCTCTTCCATTACAGAAACTGCATCGATCAACATTTTTCCTTATGAACAGGATGTCAAATATCAATTATTGTAAACATCCATTTGAATTTTTTTTTCCCCCTGCAGTTTTTGCAGTTTATTTCAGGTTTCTAGAGTTTAACAACATTTTTCCCTGAGCTCAGCTACTGTGATAAATCATTGAAGACTCGAAGTGAAAAGACAGTTTCTCAATAAATTAGAATTAATTCTGAAGTCAGTAAAATTACAGCACTTTATACCACTTAAAAGCTGGCACAAGTACTTTTAAGTGTTTGCCTGCAATTTTGAATGTATTTGGATCCATATTTTTGTTAAAAATTTGAAAGTGAGTAGTATAAAATTGTTAACACTGTCATAATTTTTTAAATGACTATAACATGGAACGCTGCAACTACACTATAACTATTAGACTATTGGAGTAAATAAAAAAAACAAACAAGAATTCAAGATCAGATAGTTTTAAGACATGCTTCCTATTACCACCTTTTTTTCTCTCAGCTAATATAAGATGCATTTATAAACAAAATAATTACTACACTTAGAAATACGAAACATGAGTATCTAACAGACACATCCTATACATTAAATGTTTCTACTTTTTGCATTTCCACAACCATCCCTGACTCATTCCTCCTCTTTAGCATTAAATATACTGGACTTTTTTGGTCCGGATGCTGTGCTCAGTGCTGAACAATAATTAGTACATAAATACAAAATCTACCATGGTTTTCCCTGGAAAGATAGATGGAGAAAAAAGAAGTAGAGAAAAGGGGATGAAAAAGGGAATGAAAAACTGCAGTTACTTGTCTTAATATAAACTGGTAAATGCTCCAAGTACCACTCCGAGACTTCAGATACACTATTAGAATCTAATAAAACAATAAATTTTCTACAATTAGAAAGAATGCCAGTAAAACAAACAAACAAACAAACAAACAAACAAACAAGAGCATGGTTTTGACTGCATAGTAAATGTAATTGCAATCTTGTCTTGAAAATACACAATATTGCTCTTTCACACATGCAAATATTTTTCTGTATGTTATTACTTGCAGTTAGTTTCTCATTTACAATGCCTCCCTGAATGCACATTTGTATATTTGTATTTTGCTACAAAAAGTGACTCATTCTTTCCTATACCACCCTGGGAGTTACCTCCTTGTGGTGAAATACAAAAGCAGAGGTTGCATATTGCATACCCAACTGTTATTTAGGCCCCCAGTCATACAAAGACTGATGCCTACTAGAAAAGTTCCTCTGACACTTTCAATAGAGCTAGAGACCTTCTATGAGAAAGAAGGAGTCTTGAAGAATCGCTGGTAACAAACAGTTGAGTAGGGCAGCATCCTCAGCACGTGGCCTCCCAAAAGAGAACCTTGTTGCATGTTTTTATACTCAGCAACAACCTCTGGTACTAGAACTAAGTGGCTTCTCAGGCCAGATTGCCTCTCATCCACCTGCTCACAGAAGGACCTTCGTGGCATGGTACCTGGCCCCAGGTGGGAGCTTTCTATGACCCATAATATAATTTTATGTTTTTCAATTTGCTGTACTTAAAGCACTGTGCCGACTGTGGTGCAGTTTGTCAGAGCATTTATAGCACAGTGCTGAGGACTTCAATAGCAGGTCATAAGGGTATGTGAGAAATTTTAGAACAAAAGATCTTCCTTAGATAAGATTGAAAGACCAGGATGTAGAAGCAAAGTGGTGAATTTGAAAATTAATACTGCAAATTTGAAAATTAATACTTAAATGCCTCTATCAACTTCCCAAACTGTTGCTATGGAAGATACATATCATAGAAACTTGCCCCTTGATTTCTGTTGTTACAACAATACTTTTAACAGTCCAATTAGTGTATTTAGTGTGTATTTTAAAACACTGGAAAGAAACCAATAAGAAAAATTGCTTCACCTTCCTTTTGCTTCCTTCACCTTTGACCATGTGCTGTGAAGTCCTGTACCATCTGTTGTGGAAGAAAACTCAAAGGCACTGTGATTTTCTATATTTTTACACCCTGTATCAGCCCCGGGCATTTTTGGCTTTCCATCAGTAATAAACTTGTCTTCTTTTCTTAGGAAGGATTCTCTCCTGCTATTGCCACATCGCTTTTCAGTCTCCTGCCCCACTACTACTACTCCCTCCCACCCCCCTTTCCACTTTCCTATTTATAATCCACTTTTCTATTTATAATCCCCCCTAACTGCAGCAGAAAATGAATTTAAACTCATAAAATAAATCACAGCAGATAACCAGGTTACTTGGCATATAAACATGTAAATCACACAGTCTTATGGAAAGTATGAAGCCCATCTCCAAGCAGTTAATTCTTACTAAATGCCAAACAGATCTTTTGGAGAAAGGCATAGAGGGGTGAAGACACCAGATCTGCCTCCAGGTAGTTAAACTAAATTATCTTTTAATATTTCATATATTTTTCTTTTATGTACAGCACTAAATGTAAACCCACCAAGTTCTCTGTCTCTGTCACTCACACAAAAGAGAAATCGATCAGTCCCTGCCATCAGCACAGTTTGCCAGCAGCTCCTCTATGCAATCCTTAAGAGACACTACAAGATTTTCCTCTTTTTCTCTGTTCATTGCTACCCATATTCTGCTTTTTCCACATGTTCTGGTATTAGCATTGTAAAGATATGATCATG
>JANHFX010025744.1:0-14085 GCA_027560015.1 Chloroceryle amazona
AACCGCCCCGGGGCAGAGGGAGGAGGGAGGGCGGTGTGAGCAGGAAGGAGCTGCCGAGAGGAGCGTCCGGGAGAGACTGACCCCGACCCCCGCAGAGGTGGGGGAGCCAGCAGTGGAGGTGGGAAAGGCGAGGGGGGGTGGGGGGAGAGGAGTGCGTGTGAATTGCTTTAGTTTCTTTGTTTCTCTGCGTTCGACTCTGTTTTAATTAGCAATAAGTTAACTGAATTTTCCTAAAACGGGTCTGTTTTGCCCGCGATGCTAATTGGTAAGTGCTCTCCCTCTCCTATCTCAGCCCACCAGCTTTTTCTTCGTGTTTTCTCCCCAAATCCTGCTGAGGAGGGGAGTGAGAGAGCGGCTGGGTGGGTGTCTGGGAACCGGCCAAGGGAACCCACCACATGCAGAAATTAAACTTATTTTCTGGTTTTCCATTAAGTCTCTGAAATACAAGGGAATATAGCATCAGAAGAAAAAAAACTTAATTGTCGCCAATGAATTTTTCAGACCCACGGATTTTGTTCTCAGCCTTGGTGGTGATGGGTGGCCTGATTGCACAGAACAGTTTCTTTATAAGTCTGATGTTTGAATTAATTTGGCTGAAATACTTTTCATGGATTCTAATCAACAATGACACAGAACTTCATGGACAACCTTCAAAAGAGGACTCAACAGCATGTTAACAGCGGATTTTAAGTAGGAGGGAAGGTTGAAATGAAGCTTTTATTTTTCTATTGATTTCTAAATAGAATCCAGTCATATCTTAGAGAGGCAAAACAGCTTGAAAAGTAATGCCTTTAGAAATTAAAAATTCATCTCTGAATTCACAATGTCACTTTTTGTCATAACTGCAGCTGTGGTTAGCACATTTCTCAGTTAGCTGTGCCCCAATGTGTTAAGCTTTGTTTGTGATATGAGAGTGATCTAGACCCGATATGTGATTTCAGGTTTCTGCACTGAAGAACAGATTGAAGAAAGTCTCTACAACCACTGGGGATGGTGTGGCAAGAGCTTTTCTAAAAGCACAAGCATCTTTCTTTGGGAGCTACAGAAATGCCCTGAAAATTGAACCTGTAAGTAGGCAATTAGTAGGCATAAGATGTAAATCTGCATCTGAGGGGGAGGAAGCTCACAAGAATAAAAAATGTAGTATAACCTCCTTTTGCTGAGGTCAGCATTGTGGCCCTTTGACTAGTACTGAAAGCAGGGTTCCAGTCTCCAAAAGTAAAGAGGTGCACCAAGCAAGAGCAGTGACACAGGCAGAAAACTCCTCATGCAAAGGTATGGGTGTCACTTCTTTCTGAAGACAGCTTACTGAGAGGTGACAAACTATAAATTAATGATCGTGGGAGGGTAGTGCAGAGATGACTGCTGCAAACCCTGGACATCCACTGTATTATTTGTAAAGGTAGTAGGAGATACACTTCTTACACAATTTATGTTTAACTGTGAAATGTGCAAATTTGTGGAATCATGGAGCTTAAGAACATAATTAGTAATGAAATTGTGCTTTTACAGAAAAACGAAGAATGTCTGGAGTTGTAACTATTGACATTGAATGTTCTGTTAGGGAAACTCAGTCTCTTGCTTCTGGTTCAGAGCTGATCTCTATTTAGCAACGATTAACTGCCCTCTGAGCAGGGAAGGATTTTTCTCTACTTGATCTTGGGTTTTATTGCTTCTAGAGAAAAATCTGTTCCTGGCAGTGTTTCTTGAGGTTGAGGATGCTTCAGTAACTAAAGACTCTTCAGCATAGTTTGTTTTACTTGTATGTTTTAAAGCCAGAAGGCAAAAATAGCTCAGTCTGAAGTTTAAACAGTCCGGTTATCGCCATCAAATAAGCATCACTCCAACAATTCATATTCAGGGTTCAAAAATGACTTTTGAAGTCAGCGTGAGCCCTTCCACATGGTCCTGGTGGAATCCATGTGTTGCGTGTTTGAAAAATCATATTGACTTGTGTATGTGTCCTGGTGCAAGCATTGGGCTTTTAAAGCATCTAAGCTGAAATAATAGGCAGTATTTAAAACCTCCATATAACAAAAATGAAAGCAGCAAGGCGCTCTGGCTGTAAGCCTCCTTTATCCATGTCAGGGAGACACTGACTTCCCTTCATCCATGCAGGCTTCCTTGTTCTCTGACGCTCCTCCCAGTAGTTGCCAGGCAACTCTGGGAATATTGGTGCATGCTTTGCCTGGATGTGTGCGTGAGATTAACTAGTTAAGGGATTTATGAAGAAAAATAAAAATTTAAATTGGTTTTCTGGAAATACCATCTGGTATTTTGAAGGCTGAATGTTAAAGCTGAATGTTTGAAATGATTTGATGATGGCACACCCCTAGAAAGTGCAACTTTGAGGGACAACTAACCAGAAGTAGAAGAAATGGTTTGGTTTGCTTATCATTTCATCAGAGAAAACTTGTAAACATAATTGCATAAATATGTCATAAAATCCTTATTAAGCAGGAAGTGGAAATTTTCAGGGCTTTCTTTCCCAAGTCCGTTTATAAATTAAAGTTAATTTCTGATTATAAATTCAGTATTAACCAAATTCAAAGCAGCAGCAGCTTTTTTCATAGTTTTTGCCTCACAAGAAAATTTAATTTCATAGACCATCCCACCTGGTATGACTTGACTGTCCAGGATAAATGATGTGAAGCTGTTTTTCACTATTCTGTGTAGACCCAGAACATGTCACAGTGGAGACTTTAAATTCACATTATACTTAAGCATAGTGAGACCTCTTACTCTGTTGAGAAGCTTTTACTCTAAAGACAGAAGGTTGTGTAACATGCATACGAACCAGCACACGGACAACGAATGAGTTACTATTGCCATAAACTTTGAGCCTTCCAGTAACTAGAACTTTTGCATATCCAAAAAACATATCCAGATACCAGCTTGTAAGTCTGTTCATAAGATTTGAGTAACACCATAACAGCTTCAGTCATGTTCCCTGCTGTGTCTGTGCTTTCTGGAGCTGCACTAAGCCAGACTCGAAGTGTGGAGGAATATCCGTTACATGTGATGTACTTACAGTCTCCATAAACCCCCGTTGCTGTTAAGTGCAGTAGAACACATGAGAAGGGGTGTGTTTCCTGCTTTATGAATATTACTGAGATTTCTAATGGACACACCAGTGTGAGCATTTTGTTCTCTTGAAAGACTTTTTTTTTAACTCCTGATTTTTTTTGCTGTTTGCAGAGGGAATGTTTTTATCGTCTAAATATTTAATTCACAGAAGTAGGTCATCTTCAACAGTAGCAGCTGTATAATTATTACGTGTGTGTAAAGGTGGTTTGTAGTACTTAATAGTTGTGTGTATATTGGTAAGTGAGGGGGGAAATGAGACTCAGATTTTCTGCATCACAGATGTTGGCCGTGCACTTTCTTCTGCTGACACCTAGTGGGTAGAGACAACATTTAATGGGTTTTCTTTCTCAGACAATCTTTGTTAAGAGCCTAACACCTGTGAATAAAGGTAAGCTGACGGTGTAGGCTGAGAGAAAGCAGTAGGATGGAGGGTATGGTACAGTACGATGCACTAGTTGTAGGTTTGTGACACTGGTACAGCTGGTCTAGGCCATGCGGGTGCTTTCTCACCTAGCTGGAGTGTGATGGTTCAACTGCAGGCTCCAGGTTTGGCATACAGTCTTCTGCAGTGATAAGTGTTCTGTGTCCTCTCTGGATACCTGCTCACTCCAGTGAGCTTTGCAAAGGGAAATTGTCTGTGCCTAGTACAACATTTTCTAACTCGACAAATTTGGAAAAGTTGTTTACTTGCACTTTGCTTTAAAATCTGTACATTCCGACCGCGTATTTCTAGTTCCATGTCTTGACTCCTTTGTCTATTGCCCTGCTATCAATTCATCCCTAGAGGTATTTAAAAGACATGTAGATGTGGCATTTAGGGACATGGTTTAGTGGTGGACTTGGCAGTGTTGGGCTAACAGTTGGACTCGATGATCTTAAAGGTCTTTTACCAACCTACACAATTCTATGATTCTGTGAATAGACCGTAAGGCAGAGTTTCTTTGGCAGTGCTGCTATTTTTTGTGTGGATAATTAAGAAGGGGTAATTTTAACATTCATAACCCAAATAGTTATCAGGAAAGTTACCAAGGAAGGTAAAGTTAAAGATTATTCCCATAGATATTTGGGTCTCCTAGATCAGTGGGAGTTTCAAAGTGGTTTATGAGGACAGTTTACTTACCCGTTTTAGCGTTTTACACCACTAAGGACTTCTGCTTTACAGATTCAGAAGCAATACCATGGTACCAGTAACATGCATGGATAGATTCCTCAGGAAGATGGTAAAGCAGCAGTGTGATGACATGACATCAGGCCACTGTATTAATGATTTTATTTCAACCCCTTGCCCAGACTAACACTATAAATTCCTTCAGCAATTCCAGATCAGTGAGATCTGAGCAAGACAGAAGTCAGAAAAGAAAAGTAGGTGATGTGTGGTGAAGAGTAAAAAAGCAAATGCCAGATGAGTCCAAAAGGAAATTTTGTTGGAATGTGTGTGCGGTAACATAAAAAAGTACATGTTACATACTGGTGCATAATTCATTTTGAGAAGGCTTTGTAGCATTCGGTGCTTTATCTACTATGAAGTATGATTGTTGCCATGGTGAATTATTTTTTTAAGTTATTCAGTGGAAGAGTAAATAGTTGTTTCCAACTCCCAGTAATTGCCACATCCCAGTTACTTCCTCAACATAGCCATCTTTTGCATAGCTTTTTTTTTCCCCTGCAGGTATAGTTTAAAGATACACATTGCATGCAGGATAGATTCTCCCCTTTCACCAGAGTTGTCTCGACAGGTCAGGGTTTAGGAGTGTTTGTCCATGTATAGGAAAAATGAAGGGATCTTGCTAATTCTTATGTTACATGAGTACAGAGCTATTACAGAAAAAATCCCAAACTGTAGGGGAAGCTGTGAGCAGAAGCTTTAAAATACAGGGCTTTGGTTTACTTGGCAGTTTTGTGGTCCTCCTTTTCAAGTTAGTGCTGGTGTGTATTTAATAGGAATTTTCTCTCACTCATCTTTACTGTTTTTCCTGTTTGAGTGCTGTTAACTCTCAAATATATGCCTATTATAATTTATGGAAAGTGTTCTAAAAGACATAATATTGAGAATTCAAATCCGCTGACTGAAAAAGATTTATTGGGGAAAGGCAGTTTTGTTTTCTGTATGTTTTGTTTTCATTTCAGTCCTGTTGCTGTGTTTTGTCTCTGAGCATTGCTGTTGCTAGAGACAAGTTTCAGCTTTTCCTTTTGCCGAATTAAACCTTAAAACCAGCTCTTTTTCTAACGAGCATTTACTGTTGTACAAAATGCATTTAATATTCTACATCTAAGTCTGTTGAGATATACATATGTTAATGAAACTGGAAAGACATTCTCTTTAATCTCTTACAGCAGTCTGTTATGTAGTAAATAGGATTGTTTTGTAATTTCCAAACTAAGATATGTATTGTATCATTCCGTATGCTGCACTTCAGGGGGGGGGAAACAAAGATTCTGAAGAAGCAGTAAAAAATAATATTTGAGAAAGTTAGCATGATCCTCTGCCATTTCTGCTGTAAAAGATGCAGTCAAACTTTCCTGTCCATCATCTGTGTTAAAGAGCCAAAAGAAAATCACCCAAACAACCTCCCCCCCCAAACCAGCACGGGAATGGTTTTGTACTTCAGTCTAGAAATGTCGCCCAAAGTAAGGGATCGTGTGCTCTGCATCTTGTAGTGATGTTGTGAACAGTTGTGGCAGCTAAAATGGTAAGTTCCTTTGAAGATGGCTTTCAGAATGCTGATGTTCACAGGACTGCTTTGGAGATTATTAACATTCATCTGTTTCATGCCGACGCTGAAGTTTTTGGGGTATCGTAGTTTGCTGGAACCTGTGAGCGAGCTGAAGAGAAGTATCTTGTGGTTCATTGTGTAAGTAACTTTGCAGCCTCTGCAGAAATGATATGTTCAGCCATCAGGCTGGGCAGGGTCACTCTCTGTGTCTTCCCTGGTGGTGCTGCAGAAATAAAAGTAGCTTTGTTCAAAAGCCTCTAAATCTTCCTATTACCAGGGAAGGTTGTACAGTGAGGAGCAGCTCCGTGATAATTCAGCTTTACTGTGGAAGGATTTGTACATTCAACTGATAAATTATTCGTCTGTGCCTTTCACACCTGATTCTCTGGTTTTTATGCTGTTTTATACACTTGGTTTTGTTTCTTCTCAATTTGTTTCAAGCCTTTGTTTGTGTGTATTAGACTGACTTTTGCCTGTGTTTTTATTGTGTTTTCTCCTGA
Organism: Chloroceryle amazona; assembly: GCA_027560015.1. Lineage (NCBI taxonomy): Eukaryota > Metazoa > Chordata > Aves > Coraciiformes > Cerylidae > Chloroceryle > Chloroceryle amazona. The sequence goes on from JANHFX010025744.1 coordinate 6,302, forward strand.
TACTTTACTTATAATTGAGAGGGCACAGTCTCAGCAAGCAATGAAGCAGTGTGCAAATGCCGCCATGCAGGAGGAGTTGAAGATATTTCCTGAACTAATAAAGCGCAGGGGACTTAGAGGAGAACAATGAAGCAAGTAAACAAACACCAAGCATAAAATAACATGACCATTCAATTCAGCTTCTGTGTAAGGCACTCAGTGACTGTGTGTTTTTTAAATGAGCTGTGAATAAGTTGCATTTGGTAGTAGAAAAAAAAACAACAAAACAACTCAAGTCCCCACAATATAACCCCCAAACCCGCTAAAACCCCCCACCCAAAAGGCTGTTCAGGCAGGTCAGGAAAGAGTGGGATTTACATTCTCACCAGTATGAGCAGCTGTACAGTTGGTCAGAAAGTATTACTTCTCTCCTGAAAGAAGATGGTGGAAGAGATTTATGGTGTTTGGATTTGTAGACTTCAGTAGACTGGAAACCTGATGAAATAGTGATAAAATTTAGAATATTTAATCAGCTTAGGAACAAACTACTAGATCTTCATAATAGAAAAATCATGCCCCTTTGGTCTTTCATCATACCCGTTTGTGTATGAGCTGGAGAGCACAATTTGTACTCTCACAGTACAAAAAGTGTAAAGTGAAAGGCAGCAAACGATAATTATTTGTAATGATTTGCATGGATAGGTGATACAGCTCATACAATGAAAGCCTAAAATGCTATAGGGTTAAAACCAGAATGAGCCATTCATCTGCATGACAGAATTGCCAGTTCAGTGGGATTGCTTTCCCTGGCAGCCAGCAGAGGAGACCTGCTCTCCTTCAGAGTTGTACTTTTCTTCAGGATCACATTGAGATATTGTGATGCTGCCCTGGGGCTCAGCACAATCACATGCAGCGTAGCTTCAGTGGTGTGCTTGCTGTCATCTCGCTTCTTCAGCCCCGGGCGGGGGGAACTGCTTGTCTGGGTACTCGGCTTGTGCTGGTTACTTGCTTACAGCTTCTGGAAAGGGATCATACGGAAGGGGACTACGGCCCTTTTCTGGTTTGGCTCTTGCATATCATCAGAGAATTGGGCAACTGTTTTTTCACAAATGTGTTAAATTTGGTATGGGCAGAGCATTAGCGAATGATAAATTCTGGCTCATCACCAAGATCCTGTATAGTCAACAATTAATTTCACACTGAGGTTCACCTTTTACTACTTTCTTCTGTTTTGGGGGGCACAAAATTGTAAACTCTGCAGAGGGCTGGTGACTGCATTGTTCTTTAAAACACACACTACTTCAGTCTAGTAAAACATCAGATGAAAAGATTCTGTCTTTTCTTAGCTTTTTCTAATTTAATTCATCATTTTCTGTTCCTTTCATTCAATGAGCAGTAGCTTTTGGCAATGACAGATATTCTATTGTGACTGAAATATGCATTTTGTAAGTCATAACTTTACTTGGTATTTAAATAAACTGTGTATGTACAGCGTGCAAGATTTATGCAGAACACAGCTGGGGGTATTCTGCTCAGAATTCCTATGGTTTAAAATGTCTCTTTCAAGTTTGAAAATGTGTTGTGAAGTATATACCATTATGATAATTGGAAGTTCAGCTTCTCTGTCTTGCTCTATTATTTTTTTTGAATACAATTAACACATCACACACACTTCACCTGGTCTCTCCTCATTTACCTCTGACACTTCCTTGATATTTATTTAGACACATGTGGTGTCTTTGCTTTGAACTCAATAGTTGGTATATTCACTAGATTTTAGTATTTTTTTAACATTTTTTTTTGTTCAGAGATATACGATTAGTTTGCATTGTTAGAGAAGAGTATACGTATTGATGTCAATTTAAGTCTTTTACTTATTTGTTAGATGATAGGGACATAAACTGTATAAAGATTGTAGAGAAAACTGTGATTACTTTCAAATCAAAATACCTGCTGAGAAGTTGCAGAAGCAGCTCATTTTATTATAGTTCTCCCAAGGGAACAGTACAGGGAAGATACACAAAAAGATATCTGGAGAAAAATTAAAACCAACCAAACAAAAAAAACCCCAACAAATTAAACCAAACTAGAACAAGAGATTTGATTTGAAATTGTTACATTTTCTTTAAGGTAGCGTAAGCATGAAACACCGAACGCGGTTTTGTTTGAATTAAGCATTATTCTTTCAGATTCATCAGCAGTGCTTTTATTTCTGAAAAGACAGACTGTAAGTTTGCTTTAAAAAATAAAACCAAATTCTTAAGGTGGACTTAATAAAATACTATTGGTGTAGGTTTTGTATCTTAAATAACATACGCAGTGCACTGTGTTTTGCAACACGTATATAACTGTTAGTAACGTAACGCCAATATCCTCCAGAAGACAAGAAGAAATGATATTAAATGTTTTTTATAATTTTGAAAGAATTTGGCGTGTCTGACAGATCAAATTTTAGTGATACTAATGGACAAAAGAATATGAAAATATCACAGTACTGTATTTCATTTGTGGAACTGAGTTTTGGAGGTTGTTTTTTCTGTGTGTGTGGTTTGGTTGTGTTGTGTTTTGTTTTGCTTTTCCATTTTGTTGTGGTTTTAGGAACACTCCTAAAGTCTGGAGGTTGAATTTTGTTTTTTTTTCTTATTAAGTCTAAGCTTCATTCACACAATCAAGCAGGAAATTATTCTGGAGTATTTTCTTAATTTTAGCTGCAGTTTGGAATGAAGTGGGGCTGTGTTTTTTAGAGTTCCTGTTCAGTGTCCTTTCATGGCATAGCTGTTTTCTGTGCTATTTTCAGTAACTGTATTACTGAAGATGTCTGATACTTGCAAATTAGTTTATTATAGGAAAAAGAGGTGTCATTTACTGAAAAATTACTCATTTGCTTTGTTTTAAAATTGAATTGATCAACTCCAAGCTTTTCAGGTCCAAGATTCAAAAGGTTTTTATACGAAAGTTCGAAGCTATTTGCAGAAAAATGGAAAGATGTCCCCTGGAATGAGTTTCATATAAAGTGTGGTTTTTATTCTTATAAAATGTTTCTCTCTGAGTTGTCCTGCATTGCTGAGAGTCTTCCTGCATCCCCAGTTAGTTGTGAAGTGGAAATCCTCACAATGAGAAGGGTTCTGAAACGCTGTCCGCAGCCAGGGCAGTGTGGTTGTGACCAAGTACAGAATGAGGTGTGCTTGGTTGCTTCTCCGTAGTCATCACCATGGAGAGATCCATTGTTCTACAGTTGCATCTTTGCTGGGTTGCTTAGGGAAGGGCATGATGCAGAAACCATTAGAACAGGACATTTGTAAAGGAGACCTATATCACACTAATGCAAAAGGAAATCAGTGTTTTCTTTTGAGATACCTTTGACTTGGACTTCCAGTTTTTAAAATGCACATTTAAAATTATCTCTATAGAAAACTACTTCGAACAGTGTATTTTTTTTAATTTCTTTTTTTGCTTTTTTTAATGAAATCATCCTGTAATAAAATATTTCAAGTATTGGCTAAGCTGTAAAGCTTAGGGCTGATAAACAAAGCATCTGAAGCCAAATGGCCCCTTAGCTAACCCCAATTAAAATAAAGATTTCATTGCGCTCTGTCCTGACAGAGAGGGAACATATTGTTGCCTTTAAGGGAGTTTGGTTTAGTTAATGAAAGAATTTATTTCATTTTTTTTTCAAATACAGAACCTAATTAAATAAGTTTCAACTTGACTTGTAGTTGAGGACATTTTAACTCCTTAAAGGTTACTTTTGTGTCCACGTGTAGCTCTTTTGAGTAATTTCTGGTGCAGTATTTAGTTTTGTGATTTATTTAAGATATTTTATAGCAGATCTCATGGGTGTAACTATGTTTTATATATACATGCATCTATGTTGCTGATTCTAGAAGTGTAAAACTTGTTATTGAAGTTCCTCTCTTCAAGCATCCTATTTGGCATTAAGTATTAACCAGAGACAGTGACGTAGTAGATTTGTAGACGTGACAGTGACGTGGTTTTGCTGTGGATGCACTTTAAAAGCTGTACATGATACGCGTACATCACTTGCTCCTGCAGTTCAGGGAATAAAAAGATTTATCAAAGAATTATTTTTCGTAAAGCTCTCCAAGCAGTAGTTAAAATCTGTATCTCTAGAACATTTTTTTTTTTCTTAGCGAGGATTAATGGTGAAAATGAATGCAATTTGTGAGGATTACAAATGCGATTAGTTTGCCTTTCTTCAGGATCCATCTGTACTTACATAGGTAAAGCGCATCCCTCATTTGTCAGCTATTATTTTATTACATATTCTTTACTAAGAATATATGAAAAATAAAGAACACTTTAATCTAAAGATGCTTTCTGATTACATATAAGAATATTTTATATTTAACTCTTGAAGGCAAAGAATGGGGATGCTGTTGCTTACCTTAATTTCTTGCCTAAAATTTAAAAACTGGTAAATGTCTGCTGCATGTGTGGTGATAAAATGATCTGAGATGGGTTAGAGTCTCTGCTCAATGCCAGTGACGAATGCTGCGTGGCTGCAGTCGTTACACCTGGTCAGTGTAGTAACTGCAATTGAAAGCACCTACCCAGCAGTACCCAAAGTGGTGGGTTCTTTTAAATTACTTGCTACAGATGCTGAATCTAATCAAGGAAGTTTGTGCTTAAGGTAAATAATTTTTAGTGATAACAGGTATGTAAATATTTTCCCCAACCGTATCTCTGAAACTACAAATACATAGTGCAGGAGCAGGGGCGTTCCTGTTCAGGGAGGACTTGATCAGAATTTTAAAAACATAAGTATGTTGCATCCCCCCACTTGGGGATTTTAAGTTAATGTTTGGAGTCTGTATTCTCTTCCTAATGTCACTTAATCATGCGTCCTCCTGTACATGTCGAGTAAGTTCCATTCCAGCTCTCTTAACATGAGTCTTGGGGATGAGCAGAGCTGCTCTCTCCGAGAAAGGGCTGTTGATTTCCCTAAGTTGGTTGTTCCCAAGGCTTTTGCCTACTTCTACTTCAGGTCTCTGACGCTGGACTTGATTGTTACCTTCAGCCATGGAGGTACTCAAAGAATGTCTGCCTGGGTGAGACAATAAATTAATTTTATTTACAGACAGGTCACAAATGGTCAGTGGTTTAGGAGGGACCTGCAGGGGCTTTTTAGTTGAAGAAGAGTTTTGTGTGTGTGAACATGAATGAAATTAAGGTCTACGTGGTACTGGGGTCCTAAAAATCTTTCTTATTTGGCGTACCTTACAGATCTTGAGATAACTGAAATCAGGTGCTGTTCTGTTCTGTGAATTTCTGTAGACCATTAAAATGTGTCTCAGAAATCTCAAGAATAGTTATGAAGCATAACCAAAAATGTGGCACTGCATCTAGCCGGAGATCCAGAGATCCTCGCTCTGCCCTGAAGCTGCGTTTCCCATCCGTTATCTTGTCATAGCTTATTGTGCTCAATTTTAATTAAATTTTAACAGCAGTTTTGCAGTCATAACTGCCCTGAAAGTTTTCCAAAGATTATTGTACCCAGAGGATATTTCCCTTATGTGTTTCTCTTGATTCTTGCTTTTCATCTTGTCCAAATTCTGTGCTGTGGAAAAGGCTTCGAGAGAAAATGGCTTGATTGACAAGTGTCAAGGTATAGTGGCTTGGCTGACAAGTATCCATTTACAACCTGAAGTAATCAACTGCACTTTGTATTCTTTGGGATTGTTGATTCTAATAGTCATGTAAGAAGTCTTAAAACTGATATATTTGATAAAGAAATTGGGTTTTATCTAATTTTACTTATGCTCAGTGTAGTGTACCCACTGAGTATTCTCCATTTACCTTTCAATGTACAGATGCTGAATCGTTAAATATAAAAACTACTTTGTGATGCTGCAACGTGCAGCTGCTTCTTCACTGCCTTTAAGGGTGTTGTATTCACAAATGTCAGGCACAGCTTTTGCTTTGATATCCCAGAGTCTGAAAAGTCAACTTTTATGCTTAAAAATAATATTGAATAATGTTGGATCATCAGTCCTTACTGCTATGTAGGAAGCCCTGTAGTATTAATTGGTTGTCAAATCCCTAAGAAATAATGGATTAACGTGCTTGATGATAATGCCCTGTTGAGAAGCTGAAGTTTGCGGATGTCCCCAGCCTCCCCGCTTTGCACAATTACAGATACGCATTCAGGACATTTGAGTGGGTTGCATTTCATTAATTCGATTTGAGCAGACAATGGTAAGTTGCTGTTGGGCCCACTCTGACAGCTAATTACAGAAATGAAGTGTGTACATGACTAAGAAACAATGGAGCACTTGTCAGGCGTGTTAAAACAATACAGAAATCGTGCCAAATCTTGGAATCGCTCCTCTGAAGAGTTTTTGTCTCTGCAGACCAACCTTGGGACGTACACGATTGTGGTGGTGGGTTTGACTTTAGGGAAACAAGGGTTGTTACCCTTGACTGAAACACAATATAGTTCTGTTCTGCCCTTTCCCCTGTTTAAAGCAGAAGCCTGTACATACTTACCCCGACTGCTAACACACACTTACCTCTGCTTACAGACATCGTCGCACATTTTCCCCCTAAAATTTCTAATCTGGTTGTTTGAATACCAGAGATACCATGAATGTCTAACAGTTTTGTAGCGTTATTTGCAGGAAAAGCTCTCCCTGGAAGAGCTCTCCCTGGAAGTTTGGAGGAGGAGGATGGGGAGTGACTTGTCATTGTCTCTTCCAGTATTAACTAAAAAACCCCAACACTGGCAATCAAGGGAGGCTTGTTACAGCAAAGGTTCAAAACACCCAAGGAGCTATTCTTTGTACAGAAGGTATGAATCCTGATGAGGGCTTTGTCAAATTTACCATTTTTACAACTGAAGTTTGTATTGGTTCGGGGAAGACTGGAGAGATACTCGGGAGAAGCCTCTGTTTGGATTTATTTACTACACAAGCAACAGCAGATTCAGTAAATTTCTTGAGGTGGTCTCAGTCTGATAGAGTCTGAGAGGGGAAATAAGATGCAGGCTTTCTACCTTCCAGGTCTTTCCTGGACATCTGCTTCTGACTACATTGGAGGCAGAAAAAGCAAGAACTTGTGTCAAGGCTGAGTGGACGAGGCTGTCCTATCCTGTATCCATTTTGGGCATTCTGAGGTATTTGTTGTCTTCTGAAGAGATGTTTCTGAAACTGTCACTTTCCATACCCATCTGAAAACTACTTGGGCATGTATCATTCTAGAGCAGAAGAAGCTAAAGCTACAGCGTGTTCAGTGCTGGGGAAGGGGCTCATCTCAAGGCTTTTGTGAAAATCTGCATTGCCCACTGCAGTTTTGTCTTTGACATACCTGCAGAATTATTGAAAACAATATGATGCTGGCTACAAAGCGTTTCTCTCATCCAGTTGTAAGAGAAGGTGCTGTTTATTCCTGGGGAGATTTTTCTGTTGATGTCGTCAGGACTCATGGGTTACCGGTGTGGATTCTCTTGATGCGTGCATCCATATCCCTGATCATGATGAGAGCCAGAGCCACCTCTGAGCAGCTCGTGTTAGCTCATCTGTGGGTCTCCAAGTCCACAGGCAACATGGAGACAAGGGAGTTTGTATTCAATACACTTGAGCCTTTACCTCAGTGGCACTTGCTCATCTTTCTGGTTTTGCAAGGCATTTTTCTTCTTCATCCTTAAATGTTTCAGTTAGTAAACAGAAGCAGAGGAAATAGAGGTGTTTTTTCTTTTCACTCCACTGATGATGAGGATCAGCTAAATGTGCTGATTTAATCATATTTGCAAGCTGGTGGTTTATACAACATATATAATATTATATACT
>JANHFX010025744.1:14351-126962 GCA_027560015.1 Chloroceryle amazona
TACTATATAGTATGTTATATAATACAAAATATTATATAACTTATTAAATATGAATTGAATCTAAACATTTTTGATACAAATGAGCTGCTTCAGTTGGAGAAAAAAAGGACAGTAGCAGGTTGCCAGTAAAGTGTCTGTTCTGCCTGATCAACTCAAAAGTTCCTGTTGAGGTGCTGGAATAGTTTGCCATTCTTGCAATTCATTTTAGAAAACAAGTTCCAGACTGAGCTCTGCTTTCATGTACTCTCTCTCCATGGAAATTATGTCCTTTTTCTCATTTCAAATTAGATGAGTACAGTGAAATCCTTATTTTACATATTTATTAACAAGGCTTTCATCCCTGTGGTATTGTAACTATCCTCACTACTTTATGTGAAGAAATTACAAGAGCTCACAAACCTTTAGGAAGTGCATGTGATCGTTCCTTTTCAAGCATTTGCCGATCTCTGTATTCACCTCGCATGTTGCTCCACCAACCATTATTTACTGGCCCTCCTTTCTATATACTGGGGGTGGAATTGGTTTGTTTGGGTTTTTTCGATTCTGAAATGAATCATGTTTTAGACCTCATACCAAGTTCAAATCTCTTTGGATATCCATTGTTGATGCGTGAAGAAATGATGTTGACTCCACTTTTGGCATGTGGAGGGTTAAGGGAATTTTTAGCCTCACCAAAAAGTATTTGGTCAGGTACTCAGGTGCTGGAAATTTTCTTAGCAACATCAGTCACCTAGGAACATGATCATCTGCTGTTCTGGGGTAGAGATTACAGAGCTTAATGATTTGCTACTATAAGCTGCAGCTGATGCCAGACTCTACCCCCTTTACACCTAATTAGCCTCATTAATGAGCTCTTCTGCTCTCCACAGAGAGGGCTTCCTCCTTGGAATAGGAGGCAAAAATACTTCACCCAGGTAGATGTGCTGAAACCTTTAATTATTGCCCACACCTGCAAAGCCTTGTGGCTCTGACAGCAGCAGCCTTGTTTACAGTGACCACCGCCAAGCATTAACTCTTTAGCATCCTAGGAATTGGTCTGCAGCTCGGAAAGTATTTATGTAGGGTATAATTCTAAGCACTTGAAAATCTGATGCTTAATAAAGTTGGGCGTGTTGTGTGTGGTGGTTTTGGTTTGCAACATAAATTCTTTTTTGAAATTCTTGAGTATTTTTCCTAACCCTGAAAAATGAGTTTAAATTGCTGTCAGATGTCAAATATTGTGTTACCAGAATTAAGAGCTCTCTTTGGCGAGCTTCAGTCCTTAACTGAGTGACTCCTGCATTTGGAGCAATGTAATTTTGTACTGCTAAAATTAAAATATGGAAAAATACACAGGTAGGAATCGATGTAGCAGGCAGTAACCAAGCTAATGAAATTGCTACAGCAATTAGTGATGAGCATCTACTACGTTCTAGTGTTTACATTTATGTAAGTTCCATAAAGTGTTTCTGGTTTCTTTTTTTATGGTTGGTTTGTTTCAGTGCTAAAATAGCTACGTAACTTCTTTGCCTGTGTGTTTGGGTCAAAGCGATTCTGCCCATGTAGAGGAAATGTGCATGCACACTTATCAAATCAGCTCCAAAAGCAGCTCAAGTCAGGGCTTATTCTAGTTTCCAATTGAGAAAGCTCAAAATGCTGATTTCTCTGGACAAATACTTGGTTGGTATTTGATAACTTTTCCCCCAGTAGCCAGCTTTCCTGGATTTTCAGTGGGAAATGCCTGCTGTGAAAATATCCACCATCCATGCTGTAGAGACTGTGGTACTGGAAAAAATACCATCCAGTCTAGGGGAGGAGTGGGCTTTCTGGAAGATGAAGCGAGCACATGGCGAGTGTTTCTCTTAGGGTTGTTTTGTGCTTGCTCACCTGCCTTTCTCAGCTTCTGGCCTGTCACTGCAGCAGGTGAAGCTATTGCAGAGACAGTCTTGGGCTGTAGGATGCTCAGTGTCTGCAGGAAGATGTAGTCACAAGTTATGGTTCTGTCTGAGGGAGTTTGAGCCAAGAAATTATTTTTTTTTTCCTGGGAATTCATCTTCTAAAATGAATAGATCACATGCCTCCTGCAAGGCACTTTCAGTGCCTGTGTGGAGTGGTAGGGCTTTTCCAACAAAGGTTGTTGAGGTTGTCACATTTTAGTCAAGTTTGCTTCTCTTGAAGATGTTCCCAGCAGAATGCTGAAATAATTTGAACTAAAGCATTAAAATTAAAAAGCAGTTTGGAACAGAAAATGAGTGTTCTTACAGTTGAAAGAATATTGAGAAACTGCAAACAGGGTCTGAAAGCTGTGAGGTCACCACAATGATAGATGTCGTTGTTAGCAATTCTTAGGAGTATGCAGAGCAAAGGTTTTGGTTTAGTTTATGGAGATGGCACCAAGCCTCAGTGGCCAGGATGTAATAATGCACTGTGTGAAATTCATGGGCATTTAGTGCAGTTAGGATCGAATGCCAAAGTAAAGCATCAAAATGAGTAATTTTTCAAATATTTGGATAATGTTTTGTCAATTTTAGTGATCATTATAACTATTACAGAAATGCCATCGAAGTTTGGGGACTCTTCCGATTGCAATCTTGGCCAGTTTAGTTTTGTTTTCCTAGGTGAGAAAGCCTGAGGTTCCAGGGTGGATGAGAAGGACTTTTACAAGATAAAAATTATCATTGAGGGCATGCGGGTCTGGAGGGGAGCAGAGTTGGCATTTTTGGCCCAGCAAATATCTGCCCATCTGCTCTCTGTCAGAATATGTTAGAAGTGCATCTGGATCCGTGCCCCAGAGTTTCAGCTCTGAGCAGGTCATGTGCTTGTCTCCACGACAACTCAAGGAACTGTGTAAACTGCGCTCGGAGCCAGATGCTGCTCTGCACATGTGGTCTAATTAGGTGGCATTTTCCCCCTCGCAAACGAGTTCAGAAATTTTGCATGGTTTCCATGTCACAGATGCGGAGCTGATACAACGGGAGTTGGGAGGAGCCGTGCGGCCAAACGCTAAACAATTCCACTTGCTGCAAAGCTTGGCCTCGGTGTGGGCGAGCTGTAGGTTTGCAGGAATGCAGAACAAATTCCCTTTGGTTGCCTCATCATGGATTGAACAAACCCTGTGGGGGAAGTGGTGAAAGGAAAAATCTGCTTTTTTTTTTTGCCTTTTTTTTTTTTTTTAAAGGGTTTGAATAAAAACTGCAAGAAGTGAGATGATGTAGAGGAGAGCCTGGGGAAATAAAACCCAGTTGAACTTACAAAAAATGATGCTTTCTAAAATAGCAGGATCCTCAGCCTGTTGTGAGAGGAGAAAAAGGGCTTCATTCAGTGCCAGTGATCAAGAGCTCCATTAAAAGTAATTGAGAAGTAGCACAGTTTTGTAATTATATTAATGTGACTTTTTCTGTGTCTTCCCTTCTCGTGGTAGAATCTGAGCCTCTTTCTGACAAGCTCAGAGTGAATAAATGGTGAAGGCAGAATGAAGAATTCTCATTTAATGTAGAAGGGAAATGCTTTACTCTGCTGGTTTATCCCTGTGATGAGAAGCATCTTGAGCAGTTGTAGACTTGATTTCTTAGTCCTTTCCCAGAAGTTGTTTGGGCAGATAAGAGAATGTGCTAATGCTCTGTAGTGAGCAGCACGGGGCAGGTGTTTGGTGGGGCACGGTCCTGTTGTTCCCAGGAATGGATGCTCTTGCATCTTTAAGAGTCTAGTGACACAAGTTAGTGCTTTATAATCACACCTATATGATAAATGACCACAGCAAGCGCATGTCTGTATGCATTTATATATTAATCATTGACCACTTAGGTTTCTCCAGAGACAGTTACATGATTAAAACAGAAAAGAACGAAACCTTTTTCCAGTGTTCCTAACCCAGTGCCTTTGATTACCTCTCTCGGGGGACATGATAAATCACTTCTCTAAAGTCACTTCTTTCTAGCTGTGTTTTTTCATGGCAATAGTTCAGGATTCCACGCCAAATGATCTGGTGGCATAACATGAGGACACATCCAACCTCAGTGAGTTCTATTATAGCAATAGCGTTTACTTCGCCAGATATTATATGAATGAGGTGTTGTTGCATATCACGTTATCTTCTGTTATCATCAGGGACTAGATGTCTCTAACTCAGTGAAAATTTAAAATTTAATTCATTTATCTTCATTTTATTTATAGAAATGGGCTTTTTGTTGAGAGTGGGATTTTTATGACCTACCTTTATGACTAAAGCTTCTCTCACATTGCTTTAGTGAATTTAAAACAAGTTTATTCTCCTTCTGCATCTATATTAGTGTCAAAATATTACACTAAAATAGTTCAGTCTTGAAGATAGCTGGCTTATTCAGTGTGGTCTTGGGGAATGATGCAAAGGAGTCATACATCTTGCACAAAACCATTTTCAACATACTTGCTTTGAATGCTAGAAGCTTCATTGCTTTGGCTTTTTACATGTATATAAGAAATCAGAGCAAAATATTTGTGACCTTTAGGCATCCTGGTCATCATTAAATCTTGGCCAATCATTTATTGGGTTTTGCAGTGATTTTGTTGTTGGGGTTTTTTTTTCTATTTTAAGAAAATATTTTGTATTTTATTGAGTTTCAATAAATGAAACAAAAAAATAAGCTTGTCATTTATCTCATAGGAAATACTTTCTGTAGATTGTGTTTCCAAGCACGCTTTTCTATTTTGTCATAGTATAAAATAACTCATCTAAAGAATTACACTGTAATTTCTCTCCTTTTTTGTATTGTCACTAGCGTTCCACAATAGCTAAAATAGAAAAAGGCCTTTTTATTATAGGGGACCTGAATTGGTAGCTGCTTTGCATGCAGCACATACTGGCTTCAATGGGAGTATTGCTCATGGAATGATTGCAGAACTAGGCCCTGAAATTACCTTGCCAGCTAATGATAAAATCGCATGCAGGCCACAGGGGTTTTTGTGGAATAAATATAAGAGTGGAACAATATACAGTACACATTATACCAGTAATTTAAAGCATATTCAGGACAAAGAGAGAGTTCCTAGTGCAGGCAGCATCATAGAGATTTGCTGTATCTGATAAAGATTAGGTTTCTCAGCTCATAATACCATACTATTACTTTCCTTTTGTTAGTCTTTCAACACCTACACTCATGCATTGACACAATATCAAGTAGGAAGAGGAAGAATAGCCTTGTATTTAAGGTACCGAGCAGGGATTAAAGAAATTTCGGTTCTTTTCCCTGGCTCTGCCAGAGACTTTTGTGACCGTGTACAAGTAACTTATTATTTTCATGCCTCTATTCTTGATCTGTGAAATGGTGATCTTTTCCATTTATTTATTTATTTAGTTGGTTATTATTTTTTTATTATTATTATTCTTTTCCCCTGGCCCTAAATGCTTTCTTGCTGGCTTCTTTGCACTTTATTTCCTGGTTTGTTGCTTGAGTTCTAGAGACATATCAGTTGCTTAGGGATAGAAATCAGCTGCTGTCTGATGGAGGCGATTCCGAAATCGGGGCAGGCAATGGCTCGAATGAGCCGTATGAACACCTTGGAATACGGCTTGCTCTATTACAGTCAAGTAGGTTCATTATTTGGGAATGTGACTCTGTGTCATTTTACTTGGTCTAACACGAAAATGACAGGCATCCTAATAAACTAAAAAGGTTTGAAATATTAATGGTGTCTTTGGTTGTAGGAAATGGATATATGCCCTTTCTGAGGATGTTCTACTTTTATTTGGGTTTTTGTCAAGAATATATTTGTTGATGTGAGTCTGCTTTTCTTCCTGCAGTCGAACTCAGAGCTCCAGTTGGTATCCAGTTTTATAAATGGAATTACAGAAGAATTTTGAGAATGCTTACAAGGTCAAATTTTTTAATTTATGAGCTTCCAATACACCGGCAATTGTGCAAGGGTTAAGAGTTTAAGAAATGGCCCATTTTTTGATACTGTAAACCTTTGAAAAAGTATCTATAAAAAGAACATAGAGTAAAACTATTAAAAAAGTGGTGATATGCACTCTTGATGTATCTCTCCCAGAGGCTATATACCCTAGAGAGGAACATAGGGGAAGAAAAGTCTGAAATTAGACCAGTAATGGAAATGGGCATTTCCATGTGACAGTAAGTGCTTGGACACGACAGTCTGCATTGCTAAATACGTGTTTTTAAAATGCTTTTCAACATTACACTGAGCAATACTAATTTACCAGAACTGGTAGTCTCTTTTTGAACAGCATCTTCATTAAGTTTTCTTTAGAAGAAGTGTGGTCAAATCTCTGAGCACGTGATTTCTTTGTTCCTGAGCAGCATCTTGAAATGCTCATTTGCTTAATGCAGACTATTTGATCTATGCTTTCTTGATTCCATTATGACTGAGGCACATGCGAAGAGCTTTCTGGCGGTGAACGCATGTACTAGTTATAGGGAGGTTATTTGTCATTGCAGTTGCAAACTGAAGGAGCCAATGGCCTATCAGGGCTCTGTCACCACTTTCAGGTTTTCTTTATGGAGTCCTGCTGGCTGACTCCTTCAGCTCTGATGAGCTAATCTTCCCTTGATGTTGTAATCGCAATTGTTGAAAGGTCTGCGGAGCAGTTGCTTGCCCTTGGTTGCTGCTGCAGCTAACGGTGACATATATGTCCTGAACAGTAGGATCCTGTCTTAGTTTCATTAGAATTCTGGATGGAATTAAAGAGGAGGATTCCTAGAATATCCCTACAGGCTTTAGGGTTGTCATTTGCAACGTAACTGATTTTAGTAAAGGAAGTGGTTATTTGTAACACCTCGGTAGTAAGAAAGCGGCGATGGATGGATCACTTGCGTGTCATTGCCATTGCTTTGTATCGGGGTTGCCGCAGAGCGTGCTGACACGAGCCGTATAGCTCGGACTCTGTCACATTGCCATCTTGTTCTGCACCTTTCAGTTCCGCCCACATTTTCTCATTTTGTGGATGGTTTACAGAGCAGCTCTAATGGCTTGTGTATTTATTAGAGGGGCTTTGAAAGATCACCTCCATGGTTTAAAGGCATGCATACAGAAGAACAAAATTCATTACCCTGCACCACATGCTGACCACGATAATGCAGAAGAGATTCTGTGTATCATCCAGGGCATAACTTTTAGGGTTGTCTAAACACAGCCTGGGTTTGGGTTGTTGGGTTTTTTTGTGGTTTGGTTTTGTGGTGTTTGGGTGGTTTTTTTCATCCTTAGAATCAAGTTTTTTGAAATCTTTGCATGTGTGAGAACCTCTCACTATTGACCTAATTTGAACTCTGTCTTTATTATCGTAATGTTTTGTCCAGCAATCCTGTGCTGGCTCTAAAGCCCCATTATCCAGATGCACACTGTGGTCTCTCATCCCTCGCAGGAATAGGAATAGACTTCCAGGAGTTATCTTAGCACCCGGGTGTCTTTCCAGAAGTATCATTTGTGCTTGCCTCTGTCCCTTCCTCCGAGTCCTCTCTAATCTGTGCTGTCTTCTGTCACACGTATTTTTAGTCCTTTATATTCACCGTCAGTGTTATTGCCAGCCAGTTAGCTGGCCTGTCTGCCAGGGTTGTAAGTCGGACGATTCAGATGTGATGCTTCTCTTGCTGACAAGAACTGTCGGCACAAGGTCCTGCACCCTCTTCCCAAAGAAAGCTTTTCTTTCTGAGGAAAAGTGATTTCCTTGAAAGATGGGGGATCATGGTGAAATTTTGTAGAGTGTAACTAATCGAAATTGGACTTTGTCTTTGAGTTTGCATCGTGATTTCTTATAACCGCAGTTTTCATGAAACTCCGGAACAGTCTGAAATAAGTCCCAGACTCCTCTCATTTTTCACTTGCTGCCTTAAGTAGTTTTAGACATTGTTTTAGAATGTAACAATGCCAATTTAAAAATAGGGCTAGCAGCAGATCAGATGTGGGCTGAAACTTTTCAGCTTTGTAAGTGGCTGTGAGATAGCAGCACTGCCCTGATGAACTTCATTATGCCATCTGAATATAAAATATTCATAGAAAGGGAGATTTGCAAAGGCATAAAGAAAAGGCACCTTTTTTTCAATGCAGCCAGGAGTATTAAATCTTAGTCTTATATTTTAAAGTTACTTTTGTAAAGATTGCGGATTAAATGTCTTTGAAATGTGTAAATTTTTGTATTAAAAATAATTTTGTGATCCTATCTTGAAATGTATGTGAATTATCTGGTACTACAGATCAAATCAGATGCCTCATGGAGTTGTATTCTGCACACACTTAAAGCATTTGCAGTGCCATATTTTAGCCTCTGTTATGCAGTTCTGCTAGGAGACGGGAATAAGGGATATTTAAGGTGTGGATCAATCAAGGCCTAAATTCTAATTGCTGGAAACGGCAAGTTTAGGAGTTGATGGGTTTATCAGGACAAATTATTACAATTGTTTTATACGTGAGCAAGACCATTCATTTCACAAAATATCTGCAGTTCTTAGCGTGTCCCTTATGTATAATGTCATCTGTCAGTAAAAGCAGAGCTGATTAGCTTTATAATTTACAGTTAACTAAATCTGTCAAGAAAATGGTCTTATTGTCCAGCTTGTATTTTTGTAATGAAGCTGTGGATGGGGATTAGCAACAGTGTGTTCACCCTCCTGGAGGTCATGGAGCATGGAAGGTACTAATGCATTCTAAACTGAAAAGATCACGCTTGACCTTGATGATTAAAGTTTTTCTTATCATCTAGCAGCAGTTGAGCCTGAATTGTCTCTTAAGAAGTCAAAAGGTCTAATCAACCTAATGAACAAACTCAATCATCAGTACTTTGGGGAAGGATGTGTGTTAGCGCTGTAATAACCCTGGGCTCCCCAGCTGCAATTTGTGTGTTCACAGGAATGGTACAGAGCTCCCTGGCAGGAGGAGAAGCTGGTGTCGTTGTGTTGGTTGGACAGCAGAGCTGAAGAAGCTCTTGTTTGGCAGGGCATAGTTCTTTCCACAATGTCCGTACTCTGGCCATGGGAGAAATTTAGGATTCTTGTAGATAATGGAAGGATTGCTTGTCTTGTAAGGGAGGACTAAATGAAAGCTAAACTTTCCTCTGATCAACTTTTCTAAGTGTATTTTGCTATGAGTATGAAAAAACCTCTATATTAATTATACATCAATATAATTTTATCATGCTTTGTTACTTTCCTGTTTTCAATTCAATAAATATATTTGCTTGCTACATTGAGTATTTGTAGATTTAAGTGTGGAGGAAATTTGTGCCCTTATGGCAGATGCACAGCAGACTTCAGCATTAACATAACTCATTAAAATAAGATAAAAGTAGAGCTGCAAAACAATTTCTGTCTTTTGCCAACGAGGTTGTGAAAAGGGAAATTTCACTCATTCAGTATACAAAAGTCTAATCTTTCTGGACTGTGGAGAGAACAGAGTAGACATTCCTGACTTGTTTGTGCGGGTTACCTGGCTGGGTCTGCTGCGCCAGATAAGTGGAATATACAAATTTCAGATGACTGTGTGTCGTACTTTGGGGACATTAAGTAAAATTACCTTTTTGGATGATGAAAGTACCTTCACCAGCATTAGCAAAGTGTGCGTAAGGCAAGTGTGTTTTATGTAGATGATAACCAGTTTGACAGTTTCCAGTGACTGTTTTTCAGTCGCGTGATTGAAACCTGGAAATAAACTACGATTTTCTCAGTGTTATGTAAGGCCTGTTTGGAAGTGGATAAAATGGAGACAGTGGATTCAGATGGATTCAGACAAAGCTTTTTCAGTGTTTAATGTTCTGAACTCTCCAGGGTGAACCCATCACTTTCTGTGAGGAAGCATTTGTGTCCCATCGTTCTGCTGTCATGAGGCAGTTTCTTCAGAATGCCATTCAGCTCCAGCTCTTTAAGCAGGTACTGGCTTAATTGCTCTACTGTAGAGGCAGATTTTTTAACAGTACAACTGATATTTTTTTTTTTTTTTTGAGGACTATTCCTATATTCCTTGATCTGTCAGCCACATAATGAGGAAAATTCATGTAGGTGGCAGCACCTTAATTCCTGCTTGCTGGCTTTTCTCAGATTCAGGTGGTAAGGCTTTCTGTATTTTAAGAGGGGAATGCTTTTTTTCCCCCTAAAGGTCTCTGTCCTCAGTTTTGATCTGAGCATATCTAGACCAAATATATCTGCTGTAAACTTTGTCTAGAAAGCCCAGGACTGTTAAACATGGTATTGCTGCTTCAGGGAAGCTGGAAAGGTGCACATATAGACAACCCCCTGAATGCTGGGCTTTAGCAGAGCCATGGTAAACATTGTGCCACCTTCCAATAAGAACATGGGGGGGTTCTAGCAAATGCAGCATAAAGTCTTTCTGAAAAGGTCAAGGATGGGATGCTGATTTGTTACACTCTCTTTTAATGCTGATGTAGTTCATTGATGGCCGTCTGGATCTTCTTAACTCTGGCGAGGGCTTCAGTGATGTTTTCGAAGAAGAGATAAATATGGGAGAATATGCAGGTAAGAAACACAGTATTTCAGAGTCATTTCAGCCCCTGTTCCTGATTTCCTGCTTGTGGCCCATCGCAACCTGCTGGGTGTTCGGTAACTCGTCTGAACAGCCGAGCTGCAAAGATCTCTGTCAAATGAAGTGTCTTAAATTTTGTTCTTTCCTCTGTTGAGAACTTTGAGTAACATTTTGTAGTTTGAATAAAGTCTGTTCAGTCTTATACAAACTCAGCTTTACAGCTTGGCTAAAATGCGACTTAAAAGAGTGCTTGCAATGGAGGGTACTGAAAAACCTCGGCTTTATCCAGAGCCACCTGAAATTTCTTTTAACAATCTTCAAAAAAAATCTCAGTGTTTTCAAGTGCCTGCAGGACAACCCCAAATAAAATAGAAACACCTCTTAGCAAGTGAAATTGTAGCTGTCTCATCAACTTTTTGTTGTGTTTCCATTAAAGGGATGGTTGTCCTATCTCTCTACTGTTTGTGCTCCTAGAAGCACTAAGCGCTACCAGCTTGCTTTCTGTTTGGTAAAGAGTTACAGTTTGTTTGGTTTTGTTTCTCTCCAGGTAGCGACAAATTGTACCACCAGTGGCTCTCTACAGTAAGGGTAAGAACACAATATTCTTCCAACAGACCTTCAGTTCGTACTGGACCTTTGTGCAGTTCTGGATGGCTGTTAAACTCTGTCCCCATAAACATTGCTAACCCGGTTCCTGCAGCGTTTCGCTGTGACCAGCCTGAGTTTGTTGTGAGAAACCAATGTGCTCTTCAGATGAAGTACAGAGCAAAAGGAAAAATACAATTAAAAAAAATCACCATAGGAATTCCCAAGTTTTTGAATCCCACTTTTAAAGTTTTTGACATAGCTGGAGATAAGTTATTGTCATTTTATACAACAAATGTGTATTTACTTTTAATTGAAAAGAAAAGAAAAGGGAAAGTTACTCCATGAAACAGCTCTTTATAAAGCTAAAGGGTGTGAAGTGCTGGATGGGGACAGCACTGTTTGGGATGGTTTTTTATTCCTTTGATTTCATGCTCTAATTGTAGAAATAAAAAACCTAAACACTTCTAGACAATAATACATTATTCTAGCTGATAATTGACCACTGTTTTTAAAAGTCTCTTTTGATGCGTAATATGTAAGGTATTGAAAAGTCAAATATTTCTGGTTTATGGCTCTGAGTCTGGAGGAAAGGCTGCGTTGTTTTGTGGCACAGTGGAGTTTTGCAGCGTTCCGTTTGTTGTCCCGGTTTGAGTTAAACACACTTAATAACAGTTGTGCAAAAAACCCCATCATATAGTTAGATAGGTAAATAGTAAATCTTTAAACTATTTGCACCTGATCTCTAGAGATAAAATTTTGCACTGAAATAAGAAAATACAAAATTATCTTAAGATTTTATTCCTGTGAATTTTCCTGCATTTGTCAAATCAGGTGCTGTGCAGCAGCAGTCAGTGGCGTGTTGAAGATGTGTAAAACACAGAGCAGACTAACAGATTATTCTGTCTGACATGTTACTGTCTTGTGACTTTTACTATTTCCACCACATGCTCTTCAGCTTCTCTAGAATAAATGTTTATCACTGTGGTTAGGCTCCATTATCCCTCGAGTTATCCCTATATCGACTACTTAGATCTTAAAGGCAGCATGCTTTTGACAAATAGTATCGTGGCATCAGGAAAAGGAACATTAAAAATAAGCAAATAAATAAACATTTAAAAACCTTGCTTCTTCAGATTGGAAGTACAGGAATTTTCTGCCCCAGACATGGAGTATTTGGTAGGATGCTTTTGTCTTAAGCTTGTTTAGGATTGTCATGCAGTGTACAGGACACGCGTGAGGGTGACTGAAACGTCACAGAACATGTTTTTGTGAGGTGACCTGTAAAATGAGGGGGTCTTGGTATTAGGAGACTGTTAAAACTTTTTCATGTGAAAACTGCCGTTTTAAACAGAATTGGGGTTCCTCTGGAAAACCAGAGAAACCTGTAATACTTGTGGTCTTTCTCTTTAAATTTATGGGTTTAATATTGAGCTCTGCTAATAAGTATAGTTAATGCTTTGTTCTTTTACGTTCAGAATGGGGGATTTTTAGATCGCTGTTTGCTTTACAGAGCTTTGTTGAAATTTACTCTCTTGTTGTTATAATTATAGAAAGGAAGTGGAGCCATTTTAAATACAGTAAAGACCAAGGCTAACCCTGCCATGAAGACTGTCTACAAGTTTGTAAGTATCAAGTACTGGCTTACTACTGAGATAAGAGTCTAATTATGATTCTGTTTTAACCTTTCAAATGAAGCTCAAGACTTAAATTCATTCTTATTGGACTCAAAATTACTTAAAATAACACATTCATCTAAATTTCAAATTCAAATGGAAAAGTCATTTTGAAATTTAAACATAATTGAAATGCAAAGAAGGAGGGGAACTTGTGATTTCTTTTGAAAGTATAGATGATAAATTCTATTTATTCCATACAACTATTTCTGGGAAATAGTGCCTATATGCTCTACTCAGCAGCTCTACCATCTCATCAGTACTCTGCTGGAAGTCATTGTTACCTCAGGTTTCTCTGCTTGCAGCTTCATCGAAATAAGGGAATCCTCTCATTTTCCAAATTGTTTCCATCTTTTCTAAATGTCAATTAATTTTCCCTAGAGATTTCTTATACCTGCTTATTTAGAGCCCAACTTACTGAGTTATTCTTCAACTGCAAATGTTTTCAGTTCCGTTAACAAACAGCTCGTCTGTTAGGGAGTGATCGTGTGTGGCTGCCACTTTCACTCTGCAAGGGAAAACAGCACAGGAACAGGCAAGGATTTCTTATAAGCTCAATTTTACCAAATAATGCTACAAAAAGCATTAAGATACTATTCAAACTTGTATTTTCTCCTGCCTTCCTCCAGCCTGGGAGACGAGTAGGATGAGATTAGCTCTCTTAAGTGTCACTGGCACCCAGAGCACGGCGAGGAGAAAGTTTGCAGGCTTGCTGTTACTGCTCTGCATTAGCTTATAGCAAAGAGAAATACTTTGAGGGGAAGCCGAAGGGTGTGGAATGCAAAAGATGAAAGTCGTTTGTGGCATCAAAACAGAGAAAACACAATTTTTGCAATGACTCTCTGTGTGCGTTGGGGGAAAGTGGGATTTGTCTTTGGGGTTTTTTGTAGCTATTTGTTTTAATAGGTTTTTAGTATCCTGTTAGAATTTTTTCCTTGCCGTTTTTAGTAACTAGAGGAGGTGAATCTTGATGCACTGAAATCAAGCGTTGTCACTGCTGGAAATAAAAGGGGATTTTAACTTAAATTAATTTTTCATGCAGGCAAAAGATCATGCAAAAATGGGAATAAAAGAAGTGAAAAACCGCTTGAAGCAAAAGGTACTTGAAGTTCTTATTCAAAATGTATAAGCACCATGTATGAAATACTTAGCCACAAAAAGCATTATGTGATCAATAGGAAGCTGTTTGATACAGTGTTGTTAGCACACTTCAAAATGCATTACCAGCTGTCCCGGATTTTTCACACTGTTATAAATATTCACAGACAAAAAAAAACCTGTCTTCAAATACATTAAGGCTCTGACTTAAACCCACAAAAGCCAGAAAATTGAGTGCTCTATTTGGAGTGGTCCCTCTCCTGTCCTTTGTGCTGGGGCTTTGTGGAAGGGACTTTATGTGAACTGGCAAATCTTTCCTACAGTAATGGCAGTGAACTTCTTGCACATGGCAAATTGTTGTTATTCCTCCAGTAATCTCTTAGGGAAAATAGCACAGTGTCACTGGAAGAGGAGTGGTAAGTTTCATGAGCGTCTGCTGCAAAGCTTAGACAGAAAGGAATTAGTGTTGGTGTCCATTTCAAATGTGAATTATTGCAGGGAAAAAAAAAAATCAAACCATTTGTTGTTTTCCAAATCTGTTTGTGTTTGTAAACAGTCCAATTCCAAGAACATTGAATTGTGTTTGAAGAATGTGTTACCCAGTACTGATTGCTCCTTCCAAGCCCGAAGTATGGTCGTGTTGATACGTACCTTCTGAACGAATGGTAGCTCTGCCTGAAGTCTGTTTCCAGTGCTCTATTTCTCTGTGAAGCAGAGCTACGAGAGTCTTTGGGAAAGCAAGACAGCTAACTTGCTAATAGAACCGGAGTTCTTACTCAGAAATTTTTCCTCTGTGTAGTTTGGGGTTTTTTTAATCTGTGCTTATATCAGAAATTTCTCCTCTAAAATTTCTAGACCATCATCTTAAAATAGTGCTGCCAGGGTGTTCCTGTGGCACAAACAGAAACCTGCCTGGACGTACCCAGCTGATCGTGTCAGCAGAATGTGAGCAGGACGAAACGAGCTGTGTTACAGTCCAACGCTCTTTGCGCTCTCAGTACTCTAGCAGAGTGCTAGAGATTTTTGAGGAAGAGGAAGTTGCTTCTGATGCTTTTAATGCTATTTTATTTTATTACATTTACTACTTTATATGTGACCATTTTAGGTACAATATGAAAACATTAGAAACATGGAGCAGTTTTCTTGTACATGGAATTTTTTATATGTAATTCCATGTGTTTTATTTCTGGACGTAACCTTCATGAATAATGAAATATTTGGCCCTCTCGTGTGCATTTCTAAAGCAGTTGGAGCTGGGTAAAATGACCAGATTGTTTTCCTGTATTTTAAATGCTAATAGAATTGTATGTTATTCTGTGACATTTGTACAAAAGGCTGAGAAACGTCTCGTTCATTCATTGCTTTGTTTTATTGTTATTGTTGTCTTTCTAGTCTTTCAAGCAGTAAGCACTCCTTTGTTTTGGTTTGTTTTGTTTTTAAACACACGTAACATTTACAAATAAGTGGCCCAATTTTGTTTCACCTTCCTTATTATGTGGCATTTCATTTGTTCAACATATGCTTTCACAAGAGCTTAAAAGATTTCTCTGAGTGGTTGACGCATGCTGCTCTACCTCTCTTCTTTCAGTCTGTTCTTTTCTATCCCATCCTCTTCTCCATTTTGTATGCTAGATGGGAAGGTAACTCTAAAATGAGGTATTGCTCTGTTTAAAGCCATAAAAATAGCAAAAATGGTTTTGGCCACCCTCATGTTCTTTCAGCCTAAACGTGCTGCTTGTTGACAAGTCCATTAGTGCGTCCTCACCAATTTTCATGTGAAAACATTGTCTTTTTCATGTATTTCCTTACCAGTATGTGCAAGTGCTAACCGTTTGAAATTCTGGCAGAATGAAATACTTAATTTTTGCCAAGTTTGGGATGCTAGTCTTTCATCTTCTGAGGATAACCTAAGGTTATTTTTAAACTGAACTTACTATCCACTGCATTTTAACATATTATTTTTCATTATTAATACAAAAAGTATGCGGGCCACTGGTAAGGAAAAGTCAAATATAAACATCCCTTTTCCAGTTTTCGCTGCCAAATATGAGCAGTTTCTGTATGAGATAGAATTTAAAAATGCAATAAAGCTAGAGGTCTGCTTCCTACAACTCTGCATAGCAATGGTGACCTCTTAAATATAATCAAGAGCCCATTTTGCCCTTGGTCTGCTCCAGTCTTGGGTTTGAATTGCAAATGGGAAATGCAGGATTGACCTGTTGAGAGGTCACTGGTGGTGTGTGTAAGGTCCTTCTTTAATATGATAGTAGAGATTGAATGGGGCTCTATTTCCATCCCTTGTTCATTTGTGGTACAGTATTTCAAAGCAACAGAAATAGTTTTCAGAAGATTCTTACGAGTGATAGCAAATAATTGTTAATAGAAACAGCATGGTAGCTTTATTTTATATCTGATACAGTACTTTTTTCTTTTTCCTTCTCTTTTTTTTTTCCTTTTCTTTCCCCCCCCCTTTTTTTTTTTTTTTTTGAAAGGCTGCTTTTTCCATTTCACAAATGGACCATGGTGGTCAAGTCACTCTGTTATTGGCTTCTTTGAAGCTTAACTACATAGATTTAGGAAGAAGGAGGAATATGAATGGTGCCATCCTCAACTTTCAGTAAGGAGAATGTAACTTACTGAAAGCTTCTGGATAAGACAATTTATATAAATGGTTGGGCACTTGGTATTAATGTATTCAACATTATTTTACTTGCTAGAGCCCTCTGTGGCTCTAGTTAATATGTTACCAATGGGCTGTTGTCCATGCTTTATTATCAGCATAGCTAGAAACTACTCATTTAGAGGTTTATAAAATACCCTGAAGAATCCTTCTAGATATTTTAGACAGTGCTTTTTTCTCTTGTGATAGAAACTATTTGTAGTTCATTGTAGTCCTTTGTAGACCAAAAGGTCCCTAGAAAAATTACTAACACATATTCAAACAGGAGAAAACCTTATTCAGTTTACAGTGTGAGCTTTACATACCTGTAAATACACATCTTACTCATTCTGTGGGGCTCTTCCTTTAGAATAAGTAGGTGCTAAACAATTCACCTGAGCAGGCAGTTGTTAGGGGAAGCACTGTTTATATATGGAGATCATTATGGAGCTTGATAGATCATTCTCATTCTCTTTTTCTAGTAATCTATAAAGTAACTTTTTTCCTCGGGCAAAAGGTGGCTTTCTGTTTAACAATACACTTTATTTTCATGAAGAAGTCCTTGCTAGGTTTTTGTGTTTCTGGAGAATTTATTCCAGTAATGAGTAATTTACCACCTTCCGTTTTTTCCCATTTTTTGGAAGGGGTAGGTCATGTTTTAGTTGTCATCTCAAATAAGACTTAAGCTACTTCAGGAATGACTTTTGCTTTTACCAAATCCCTTTTCTGGGCACATATCAGAACTGAAAAGTCAGACTTAGGACTTCCCCAGCCAGGGTGATGCTCTGCAGCACAAAGAGCTGCTGCCGAGCACCAGCCAGGCTGGTGCACTTCCCGCAGCACGGCTTCGGCTGGAAGCGCTGTCCCTGCTCTCGGGAGCAGCGTGGAGGCCCAAGAGACATTCTGGGTGGTGAATCCTCACCCTCAGCTGAGGCACACGGCTCTGCCTGGCTTCCCTTTTACTTCCAGGAACAGGCACTGCTGCGCTGTGATCCACTGCACTTCTTTGGTCATTTGGAGTTCTCAAGTTGAAGAACTGGCTTTATTAGTAGATATTTTGACTTCTGATTAACTGTATTCAAAGTCTTTTAGTGGACTGAAGGTATGTCACAGACCACTTTGAAGGACTGCTGTCTGCTCTACAATTACAGAATTGCCAAACACGACATTTCATCATTTTATTGCTACTTGGAGCCCTAACTTGTGCTTTAAAAGTAATGTTCTCTGTTTAGCTCCAGTGTGTTTCCACTGAAGGTGAGAAACGAACTTTGGCAAAGCAAATTTTGCTTTGATGACTGAAGCTGTGTTGTTGATTTGGTTTGGGGGATTTTACAAAAACAGCGAGTTATCAAATAATTTAGTTCTCATATTTTATTAAGAAAAATGATTTGGACTGAAATCTGCTGCAGTTGCCTTGGAAGTCTGTGCACCAAAGGCAGTGGAAATACGCTTTAGGATAATGTTAACTTTTGTATGCAATTATATCATCAGAGGAGTACAGCAAATCTATAGCTATAAAAGCTGTGAGGATTTTCAGTGATCATTATACATCTTAGGGGGTCTCGCTTAATGGCTTGATCTGCCCGTGCCTTTTATCTCCTCCCACTCCCCTAATGTCTGAACTTATGTGTCCATTTTACTTTTTTCTGGAAATTTTGCCTGGATGGGAAGGTGCTTTGCTTTTCCTTGAGTCTCAGCCTTGGTTGGAGCCACAGCTCCAAGTGGAGCTCTGAAAGCTCTGAAGTGCTGGGAGCATCCACTGTTGAGTGCTGCTCAGGTGGCTTTGAATCTTCTGAGCACCTTCATGGCATATGCAAAACGGGTCTGAAGCTTGGTACACGTTTAATATGGCTGGGTTTGTATAGAAATATGTTAAAAGCTTGTATTTAATATCATTACATGTCAGAAAAATGCACCTTGCTGCCATAGGTTATGTGATTCTAAGAGACCAGATCCCATGGTGGCTTGTTGCTGGTTTGGAGCAAGTATGAGCTTACGTCTCTTGTCATGGAGTTGTTTTGGGGCTCTTTGTTACTAATTCAGTGCACTTTGTTGTATTTTTTTCAAGACAAGGTAGCATTGTGCAGCTGGAGGGCAGGGGGAGGAAAAAGTTTTTTCTCTCTAGTTTGACCTTAACAAGTTGTTAATTTCCCCACGATCCTTATGCCCATATTGGTGAACTACTGCTCTACCAGCTGGATCTAAAAAGGTCTCTCAGCTTCTCTGTGGAGCAGACAAAGCCCCTTAGAAAGTCCATCCAGCTTTTTGTTTCATTTGACCTAAACACATTAGGTCAGTCTGTGTCCAAAAGAACCATTTCTAATTGGCCATCAGCTTACATGTCTCATTATTGTACCTTAGCAAGACGGAAACTTGAGGGGGCATGTCAAAGGTCAGTGAATCAAAGCAATGTCTATGTCAGCAGCCAACCTTAGGTCAGTCTTGCAGAGCTACAGCGTGTGCAGGTTTCTCTCTATATTTACCAAGCATTATTTCCTTGACATTGTTGCAAAGAGATGTAAGGTTTGGGGCCCACTGCGCTACAGACTATTTCTCAACTGACTTTCAAACTCTTTTCTCCGTGTCTGATTCCTTCTGCCTGCATGCCTTTGTCTTTGTCAAACCCTGCGCTCCGTGTCCCATACACACACTTGCCAAGTCTTCTAACCGAGGCTGATGGGTCACGTCACTTCTGAACATGAGGACTAATGGCAAAAGCAAAACAAACCAGCATCCTGCTGGGCAGCGGTTGCTTTTCTGCAACCTCCTGAAGGCATGTTCAGCGTACACAGGCTCAGAGATAAAATGCAAAGCTAACTAAGCTCGGTTTCATCTCTCCTTGCCCCTTCTGTGTTGTATGTAAATAGAAATACTGATCTCATTTAGGTTTGCAGAAAGCAAAACGGTCCCGTCCTTAGGCTTCTGCTGAATTTGTTTACAGAATAGAAATTTTGAGCCATCTTTTTCTTTGTCTGCCTGTATATTTCCTGGCTTTTGCGTATTTAAGTCAGACATTGTACAGACCAGATCTGTTTGCGTGCAACAGTGGGTACTAGGAGGAGAGAGTAGTTGTGTACAAGCTCTGATTGATGAAGTGCAATGAAATGTTTTATTCTAATGATGTTTTCTCTTCTGTACTTTGGTTGTTTTTTTTCCCCTGACATCAAAATTGTTAGTCAGCTTTCTCCTCTAGTGTCTCCTTTGTGCCCCTTGCCCTTACTCAAGAATGCTCCTGGCCATGCTATTCACCTTTTCCTACCATACAGGACATTGCTGAGAACGGGTGCTCTGCAGCGCCAGAGGAAGCTCTACCAAGGACAGCGCCTTCTCCATTGGTTGAGAAGAAGGACCCTAAATTAAGAGAAGAGAGAAGACCAATCACAGTACATTTTGGTCAGGTATGTTGTAGTGTTAGGTTTCTTGAAATTGTGTGACTCAGCAAAAAAGAGTCGAGAGAATGGTCAAAATAACGAGGATGCCAATCGTTTCACCCTTGAATTATGTTCTTTTAGTTTTATTTCTGTGCTAAGTGGGATTCTAAAGCAGCATTTTTTTCTGGGGTTTACTGATTGTTTTTGTTTAAATGATGATTTTGAGGAAAATAAATTCTAAATGAATGAGGGGAAGCATAATTATTATAGCAGTGTTATAAACTCTTTTGCTGTTCTTTTAGCATGCAGAGTGCTGTAGCCCTCAGGACTGAGGATGTATAATTTAAAATGTCCTCTGTTTCCTAGCCAGATCATTAGTGTCAATATGGAATGTCTGACTATTAAAGCATTTTAACATTCTCTGAGAATCAAATGTGATGAGCTAAGATGGAAAAATCGATTAATGGCTTATAGGTGTACTCTTTCAGTATTGACAGCTGCACTCCGCACATCAGTTGCTCTTACAGTGTTTGATATGTCTGCCAAAGAGCGAGTTTGCTTGTGTGATTTCTGAGAGGTGTGTGTTTGTTTTTTCAGAGCTACTTATTTAGAAAATGTAGTTGCTGTGATTTTTTTCACGGAAAAACATACAGCATTTATTATCAGTTGCCAGTGTTTCCCTATTAAGTGTAGACTGACTTAAAAAATAACATTATTTGTGTTTGCAGTTTTCTTTTTTTTCTCTGTGTCTATTTTTTACAGTATTATGATCAGAAAACAAGAGTGAATATCTGATCTCTCCTAAAGAGTCATAGTATAATTTTAAACTGTTGTAAAATATTGGGAATTATAAAATGTGAAGTAAACCAGATTTTTAGATAGCGTCTATTAATAGTAAGTCCTCAGTATGGCTGCACTGACTGTTTAGGTGTTTGACAGGACTACACGAGATCGAATCACTGCTCAGAGCAGTGTTCTCTGTATCATTTTAGAATTGCATTTCTTCTGGGACTTTCACCGCTGTGCTAAATGTAAGTTCTTGGAGACTAAAAAAAACCAACAACAACAAAAACAACCCCAAAACAAACAAACCGAACAGATTCTCTTCCAATTAAATATTTGCAGTACTGATTGATTTTTCACTTACTTCCCGTGCCAGTGCAGTGGAGAGGAGTCGGGGCTCCTGGAGAAATGTAGCCATCTAGCTCTGGCAGGAAAATGTCACGTTTCATTTAAAGGTATCAGAAATCCAGATAATGTTATAGTCTGCTTTCCATTTTTCCCTTTACATTTTGGTGAAGGATAGATGGTTCAAACATTTTTGGTAGACGAATGAAATATATAATCAAGTGGAAAGTGTAAATTTAAATTCATGAGGTTTTTTAACGGTCACTTTCAAATTTTTTAATGATCACTTTCTCTGTGTCAAAAGAAAACGCACATCAGCTTCACGGAACCACTGGCTGTGGTGAAAGGCTGGCTTGCTAAATGCTTATTACTGTCATTACATTGCAAACCTCGGCATCCAAAAAACGATCTAACTCAGCAGTTGTAGGGCTATCTCACTTACAGCCTTTGTCCTTTCATGGGTCTTTTTTCCCGGTAGCCCGATGCCAAAATGAAAATGAAATCACACTTTCATTCCAAAGGAGAAGATGTTCAGGTTTATGAAATATAAATTAAGGCTTAGGGGAGGAAAAAAGCAGCACCATTTACTGTTTAAATGGGAGATGGCTTCTAACTAGTGATTAAAGAGAGAGATTTTAGTGTCACTTTTAACTCTGTCTGGAATACAGTAGGTGGGAACAATTAAAAAGCCACAAGAACTCTGAAATAAGGGCTGTTTGTGCATTCACAGTTCTTAGAAACTGAAGAGGATGAAAGAGGCTTTTTTCTCATTGTCACTTGCTTTCTATGTCTGCTGGTATTATGCCAGTGTATATGGCAAAGGCAGACTTTTTTAAAATGCATGCATGCGGATGAGGGTCAAGCCCCGTGTATCAGTAATGCAGTAAGGCTCGTCCACAGCGCTGCAGTGAGAGCGCCTACCAACAGCAGCGAGATGCTTTAATTGAGACATGCTGTCAAAGTGACAAACACATTTGCATACAGTCTATTTATTTTCGTTGGAAAGGTCTGCAGTCTGCTGTTGGTTGAACATTCTTAATCAGCTCGCTGTAAGTGAGCCGGCAGCTAGCTGTCCTATGCTAGGTGCTTCTCTTCATTACATGACAGATTAGCTAAAGGGGGATGGGCTAGCAAGCCAGCAGCAACCTTTAATTTTAACTCATTATCTCTCACCCTATAGTGAGGTAGTTTCTGTTTTTTCCAAATACAGTTGTGTATCTGCAGTTGTTGAGCTACAAAAAATACCAGTAAAATATCTTGAAATGTCTTTGAACGTGCAGCACCTCTGCTGCTTGTTCCCCAAAATTTAGCAGCAATTATCTAACTGTGTCAGGTGCTGTAGTGTGGTAGCTCATCTTGGTCAGTGGTTATCTGGCATTGTTTGAGAGGGTTGGTTATTGTGGAATTAACGGTGGTTTCTGTAATACAAAGACAGTGTGGGAAAGCTCTCCTTGATTGTGAAAGGAAGGATTTTAGCCAGCTAGCCCAGGGCAATGCAATGAACATTTAAGCAAAGTGTTCTTAATAAAACTACATGGGGAGAGCGAAGGGGAAGGGCATGACCCCAGCTTTTTCCCTGGTTTGACTTTGGCTGCATTTTGGTTTACTCGGGGTGTATGTTTAATGATGACCCTCAGAGCAGTCAAATAGAATGAGCTCTCATCATGGACTCCAAGGCAATACAACTGTGCTCAAGAAGTAGCAAGAGTAGTACAGGCAACTAAGGTTTAGTGGGTGGGGAGAAGAGGGAACAATTTCCAAGCCAAAAAAAGAGATTCAAATGAATGGTATGTAGTATTGAATAGTACTTTCTGATTGGGGGAAGATTAAGGTTCATTTCAGTAGAAGATAGGATGCTACAGAGAACATCCTTTGTGGATGTCTTAATAGCACTTGCTTACAGCTTTCTGTCATAAAAACTGCCCAAAACTTAAAACTTCTGAACACGTGCTGCATGTTCATTTACCCACACCCACTGCCGGGGCTGTCCTTGGGATCCTTCCCAGGGTGCCAGCAGGGCAGGCACTGTGAGCCCCCGACCGCTGAACTGGCAGAGTGGGACAGCTAATACAGGTGAGGTGTGACTCGGGTGCTTGTAGCTTTTGCTCCCATGAATATGCTCCCACTTTTTTGGTAAAATGCACTTTTTTATCTTTTACACCTTTAGCTGTTTGTTTGGAGCATCAACGCTACACTGTCACTGCGACTGTTTTGAGCACATTCCTTGTCCAAGCAGGCACCTCTTAGGGGCTCCTTTGGCAGGACCCATGCCTTAAAACACTGAGATCTGTTGTGATACTGGATGTGTTTGGGTTGACCTTTTCACAGTGGTTTTTAGATTGTGACTTTGCGTTAGCAGTGCTGGGTTGTGTGCTTCTGCTGGAGATTGCCGTTCCATCGCTGGACTGGTGGTGGTGGTGAGCTGCAGTGATACAGGTGCTGCACAGAGCTTAATGTTAAGCAGCCTTAGATCTCTTCCACTTTGTGATTTTTCATCTAGTGATTGATCTGTATTGCAGTTCAATTTTGTCTGATTTTAGAAGTATTGTGTTTGAGGAGTCCTTAGTGTCTCTACATCCTGAACAAATATAACAATTTGTAAGTTGCCCTTATGCCACAAAAATCCCCCCAAAACAAAGAACAAGACATTTTCCTTTTTTTCAAGACCAAACTATCCTGACAAGGTAATTAGGGGGGTTTGATTTTTTTGAAGTTTTTTTGAGGCAGAAGTCTCAAATATCTCATTTAAGTATTTGGGTAAGTGACACACAGGTTACATATGTTCTAGTCAAAAAGCAAAGAGTCTGGGAAATACAAGCATCTCCTTAATGATGGTGATTGTATAACTGCCTCAAGCAGCTCTCCAAAATACTGTGCTGAGTTTCTCAGGAGCAGCTTTCTCAGTTCTCTTACATGTATTTATTTAAACATTATCTAAAGAAACAAAACAAAACCCTGTTAATGTACAAACTGATGATTTTGCCGAGGAGAAAGGTAGGTTAGTATCTGAACCTGATACTTTAGGTGCCTTTTCTCTCCAGAAGGGTGCTTAACTGTCAGGCTACTAGTCCACCCGCTGTGTGCTGTGCCACAGCCCGGAGGAGAAATGCTCCAGCATTTTTAGGTTTTTGAGACTTTGCTTAGATGAGCAGATAGACAGGTCCCCCTAACTGCTGCAATTGTGTGTCTTGGCATGTTCACACAGCTCAGTTAGAGCCTGTGGGTACCCCGTGTTGGAGCAGAGCACTGAGCGCCTGGCAGAGCTGAGTTCTTGGGGAGTAAAGGGGGCACTTTATTTTCCAAAAATAGAATTCTTTTTAACCTCTTTCTCCTAATGAAGCTTCTGCACCTATCCATGCTGCTTCCACCCCTCCACCCCTAATGAAGCCTTCCTTCCTGTGAAATGGTGCACTGCCCGCTTCTGCCAGAGCCTCCTTGTTCAGACTGGCTCGTTACCCATGCCCAGTCTTCCCATCAGCCTTTGGTAGGCACGAGAGGGGCTGAGGCTACTGTCTATAAAAACAAATCCATACTGAGGACCGTTCTTCCTCTGGTGCTTTCCTGCAGTCAGTAGCACAACCACCCTAGTACAATTAAAACAACAAATGATAAACTGCCAGAAACATCATTTGTTGGGAAAGGGTATCACTGTACTAGAAGCAGTTACACTGGCAGTTCTGTTCAGCTCTCTAATTGTTTCTATTATAATTAGAACGTCTTTTGTCAGCTTAGGTGTGTTTCTGTGGCTTATTTTTATTTACCAGCAAATAGAATATTTTATACCATTTATGTAGGAAAAGGTAAAGCTTAAGAAAATGCAAAAGACTCTTCCAAGCATGTCTTTACTTAAAGAGATTCAATCCTGTTCCATTCTTGACGTAAACCGAGAGAATTAATATTCTGGAGGCTAATGTAAAGAACTATGAAACAGAGAGTGTTCTTACACCAAAGCAGCTTATCTGACTGTGAAAAGACTTGTCCAAGTTCTATTCCCAGCTGGTTCTTACTGCTGTTACATTTCTGCAGGCCACAGATTGGAAGTTGCCATTTTATTTGCTGTTTCTAATGTTCCCCGTAAGTGAGCGTGTTAATTTTCCCCATTCATGATGTGCACTTAGACATGCAGAACAAACAACGCTGCTTTGTTGGGCAGGTTTCTTCTGCAAGAAGATTAAACGGCATTAAGAGGTCAGGGGGAAGTTGGGGAGAAAACCAGCCAGCTACATTCCAGAAATGCAAAACTGGATCGCTGAGGCCAGAGGTAGCAGAGGGAGGGATTATCTCCAGGGCAGAAGAGATGAAGTCGGGAAGGGAGGAAGGCTCCTCTGCCAGACCCCATGACTCCCTTCACACCCAGGTGCATTGGAACAATAGCAGATTCCCCTGGATAGCAGCAGGCATTGTGTGGCACTGAGGTAGAAACCAAAGGTGAAAGGGGAAAGCAAGTTCATTTTCTGATATTCCTGCAACTGTACGCTGTGGTGGAGAAGCCAGCCTCCTGTTCCTCCCACTCTGAGCTGTTCTGACAATAGAGATACCTTCATTAAGAAAATGAGTTTCCATTCCACTCTTCCCCTCTGATGAGCAGCTTGGTCTCCCTGTTCCTTTCCACTGAGCCACGTGGAATTTCCTCCCTTTCTCCATTTGATTCTTTATAGATTTAGGAAGCATATAAGCCTAGTTCTTTAAAATAATTCTGTCTTCAGAAAGCATATTTTCTACCCTCATTCTCTCACTCCTTTCTTTGACTGTTCCTTTCAGAAAGGAATTCACTGTTGCTCAGTAAAAGTCACCTTGTAAGAAAGGCAAATGTATTGGACCACTTGTCCATCTAATGTCTACTTGAGTCCCATCAGGTTCTTAGGAGACAACATTCTTAGTCAGGGGAATGAAACCGATGTCACTGGACAAGAGAATAATTCGTTTGATGGAAATTCTACTCTGTGGTGTTCAAGATTTGCAGAAGTGGCAGTCCACGGGATAGGAGTTCTCTAACTAAAAGGCTTGCACTCTTGTCATGCGTGTAAATATTTGACAAGTGAGACCTGGCACTCTCTTTAGGAAGATGTACACCACCTGCAGAGCATGCCCAAAGGTTACTGCCTCTCCTGCACTCCCTTGCCTGTATTTCCTAATGAGCAACCAGACAGCTCTGTCTTCTTCAGCAGCTCCAGCAATGTCGTACGCATGTAGCTCCTGCGATGCAGGAGTTCATACTTTGCAGGAAGATAGCATGGCTGCAGTCCTGCATCCAGCAGATGTCTTCATCCATGGAAAAGCACACGTCGGACTGTGGCTTTTAGTGTTTTCCACTGTCTTGGCATTTCAAGTGCCTCTTAAACAGGGATGTTCAGAATACAGTCACTGCCCCAGGTATGTGCAAGTCAGATGCCGTAACTCCTGGATGTATGAAGAAAATCCTGTGGTTGAGCTGACCTCCTAGGGCTCTGTGACAAGCAGTAGCAGCTGTAACATGTCTGCAGAAATTCCTTGTTAGTCCTGTTATGTTGAGGAACCCCTAAATATCTTGTAGTGAGTACCTTGGTCCATCACTGCTGGCATGTAGAAGAAGCAGCATGCTTTGTAAATAATACATACCTATAAAATAAATACGTCAGTACATGCAAGGCTAACCAAATCTAAAGATTGACAACTTGAGGAAGGCTCAGAGGGTCTTACGCATGACTTGCTTAGTCTATCAATGTTGATCAGCATCCAGAAGCTTCTTATGTATTACTTACGAAGTTGATACATGCAGTTAGGCCAGAACTGTCTTCATTGACCTCTGGGCCCCTGGATTAAACTCGAAGATTAAAGGGAGAGAGTGTCTGAAACATGAGTCTTCTAACTGCTAACCCTTCTGTGATGGCTTGTTTGGTCAGGCATGTTTTGGATCTGCCCTTCGGAGCTGGCCTGATTAATACCAAGTAAACGGTTGCACAGCACCGTGCTACAGATAGAGGAGCCCTGTACTTTTCTGTGTGTGTGTGGAGGAGCATCCCCCTAATTACACAGACTGCCTCGGTGAACGATGAAGCTGAGCGGAGTAGATAGTCAGTGCTGTTTATAGAACTCCTTAAATGAGAGACCATCTCTTCTTTTTTTCCCCTGGACAAGTATTCTGCTTGCTAGAGAGGAATAGCTGTTAAAAGATAATAAGGGATTTGTCCATTTTCCAACATTTTAAATCATGTAGGTTGCATGATCTGCCTGATTTGAATTCCAGTATCAGGCCCAGAGAAAGCCCAGTGTAAAGCTGACAAAATGACCGGTTAAGAAAGAAAACACGCACAAAACAGGGCGGCTTTTTTCTTTGTATTTAATATTGCATTGCTGGATTTTCCAGTATTTTAAATGAAAAATATATGTAGTTAGTTCCATGTTGACAATGTCCTTGAGGATTTGACAGTGAGATTTTCCAGCAGTTGCTCTTCGTTAGAATCCTGGTGGTGTTTAATAAGGCAGCCGAACTGCTGGCACCTTCGGTTCTTGTTTGTTCTCCGAGGGCTCGGGGCTGCTGCAGTAAGCACATCGACCAGGGCTGATCATTACAAGGGCGTACGCCACCATGAATAAAAATGTCACACGTTTTCCCATCTCACAGCGGTACAAAATGTCAGTCCTGTCAAACAGACATTGCAGGTAGCAGTGAGCAGTCAGTACAAATTGGGAAGCCGAATATTCCCCCAGCTTTCTGATATTCTTCATCTGAAGCAGAAGAAAAACAGTTGTTAACCTATTAGCTGTGATTTTAAACTCTGCTGAGATAGAAGATGGATAGACTTTAACACATGGGGATAAATATGTTCTTTGGGTCTGGGATTTTTTGCAACACGTCTCTCCATCCATGTATGTTGAGAAACAGCTAGAATGCAAACAAGCCACTGCAAAATATACCTCGTTTTGGTAGAAGTCCTTTGGAAACTTGAACATCGTCTCAATGAGATTCTCCCTCAAACCTTTCCCTGTGTTATCTCTGTGAGCAGTTCTGAAAAAACCCTCCTTGCTGTTCTCCTAGCAATCCAGCAAGGGCATGGTTCAATGAGTCAAGGGACTTTTCTTTCATGGTCCTTTCATCATGTAGTAACATAACAGACAATCCTGAGTTTATTCTTTCTGTACAAACCTAAGTTATGCTGTTTTCAGGCTAAGGCATATTATGCAATGCAGAGTCCCTAGGATATGTTATTTTCTGGGTGTCAGATGTGTCTTGGTACCACGAACCTACCTGTGTGTGCACTGAGTTATCCGTCTAGGTTTGAGGCATGGATGTTGTCATTGCAGGATTCTGCTGTTACTGCAGGGTCCAGCAAAAATACAGTGCAAAAGGAGGTGAAAAATACCAAAGAAATAACAGGAAAATGGTGCCAAGTCACGAGTGGTTGCCCTAAGGGTCAAGGAGAGCAGATAAAATTGCTGCATTGCTCTATGTAAAAATGAGTATCTCAAAGAAATCTACTTAGAAGTCCATCCTGTAAGTAGGAATGTCTGTTTTTTCTCTGATACCTTCTCAGAATCAAAAGGTGGTATATGCACTTAAGGTAGTGAATCGTTGCCCAAACAGCATCGATCGCTGAAGCAAACGGCACCAGGAAGGCTCAGCAAGGAGCACTCCTGTCAGAGCACTACAGAAACAGAACAGAGCGCTGAAACTGGATTGAAAGAATGCCAGCCTGCTGCTGGCTGACGTGCTTCGCTGTCTGCGCTCTGATTCTTAGTCATCCAAGGCCTCACGACATATAAACAAAATAACAAGCAAAATGCGTGAGGCTTTTTTGAACCAGAACGACTCTAGATTGAATTAAATATTTTGTGTTCTGTAGGCATCTGCTTCCTGTGGGAAGAGATACCTACTGCACCCAGCCTAGCCTGCAGTGGTCTGCAGGCGCCCGAGATCTCTGCCAGGTAAATAAGAGGCTGCTGACACTCATCTCCTTGGGAAAATGTCAGGAGTCTTCAAACTGGAAAGTGTCAAATAGTATCACTTTAAGAGTTAGATTTTTTTTTTTAACTGTTTTAGAAGAACTGAAATTAAAACAATGAAATAGAAGAACTAAGTGGTCATAACCTCATATTGTACTGATTCCATCTCTTGTGGGTTTTGGGCTGCTCATTTGTGTAGTAAATGAACTTCTCTGTCACTGGAGCTAGGAAGTAAGCCGAAGTCTTGACAGGTCTTTAAAGCACTTTCTTCCCTATTCAGAAAGGGTGAGTTTCCTCACAGTGGCTCTGGGATGGACCTGTGCATCTTTGACCCTATGCCATGACACCAGGTATGATTCAGATGCCTGCAATAAAGATCCTTATTCAGTATGAGAGAAAACAGGAGCTTATAGCCACTTACCTTCTATTTCTTTCTCTTACTGTCTGCTTCTCTGTCATGTAACAAAAGATTCCTGGCTAGAAAGGTAAGGAGATGGTCTTTGTTTTTCTCATTAAACTAATCAGAGTGTTTAATTGTGGCAGTCTCTGCCCCTTCCATAAATTCTTGGCACAGCTATAGCCATTGCTACATTTTTGCCAGATTCATTCTTCCTTCCCAATCTACAAATACGGCTTGAAGAATGAGGCATCCCTTAAAACATGGAGATTATTTTTATCACAGGACCCAGCAGATTTCTGTTGAAGTATTTGAGAGTGTAAATTAAAAATATATGCTGTAAAGTATACACTGTTCTTGTCATCCCAGTTTGTGAGCTGTGCATATGGGAGTATGTAAGAAGTAGTGTGCGCGCTGCGCGGGGATCTGGATGGATAATAAAACAGCTGCCTCATAGTCTCCATCTGCTTTCTGTACTGAATCTTTTTAGGTACCATACATTTTTCAGTGTTGTTATTTTCTCCCTTTTTTTTATTTTATTTTTTATTGAATGTTCAGCTGAGGTCCAGCATATTCTTCCAAAGTCAGCACTTCAGATCAGCATGATGTGTTTGAGCATGGGTACGTTCTGGACAGCGCATCTCTCTCCCATGTCTGATTGTCCTTATAACATACTAGCAGTTTTTAAACCAGTCCTGAATTTCTAAGGGAAATAAGATACACACGTAGAAAAGCTTTGCTTTGGAAATTATTAGAAGCACTCCACACTACGAACCGAGAAAGAGCAGCTCTTCTGTCTGTATCTACAGACAAACCAATTTTCATTCACTTGTGTTGCCTTTGTGCTTTTTTTTTCTCATTGCACTTGTTGCTGCACATGAAATACCAGCTCTAATTTACTCAAAAAGACTTTGTTTTGAATACCACTTTAAAAAAAATAAATCTCAAGACCTACATAATTAGTTTGAGATAATATTCTGCTCACGAGCTGTTACCTTGCAGACCAAAACTGATCTTTTTGTAATGTTTTCTCTAGTATGAAAGACCTAAAGAGCTGTATTGTGAAAGTTCCTTGGATATGTAACAGCTACCGTATGAGATATGGGGTCTCCTAATTTTTAAATAGTATTTTTACAGTGTGAAAATGAATGTAAGATTTTTTTTCTTCCTACAGCATCTTCTAGCTTAAAATCACTTGTCTGATAATTAGTAAACCAGTGCCAGATCTGCAGTCAGAAAATTGGCTTTCTGCAATTTTTCTGTCTTGTTGCTTCAGAAGTATTTAGAACAAGACAATTAAGAAAATATCTAGAGTAAAAAGTATGCTGGTAAACAGCTACTGGTGAGAAAGTGCTAATTTAGACATTTCTCCCCTTCACAGAAACAAACTATAGTATATACATTTAGGAACACACCTAGAGTAGCAGTTTAGCAGCTTCGAGCAGCGTAGCCCTGTGCTGGTCTGTACCCATTCCTCCCTGCAGCACAGGTAATTAAGTTGATATTCCAACACAGCTTCCCCTACTGACCTTTTAGAAACGACGTGTTTTGCTGCATTAACAAATTAACTTCAAATCAGTGGCTTTTCTGGTAAATATGGTCATTGTATAGTTTGAATATACTTGTGTATCCCATTCTGGTGACAGATAGGAACATCAACATTAAAAATGAAACTCTGGTAAAGGGCAAGTAACTGTTAGCTCCTGATGGACCTCCACGTCAGGTACTCCTCACTGCCCTTTGCCTATTCTTGTCTGTGCCTCACAACACTGATTTAAGCCATACTATTTCCCTATCCATATTCAATGGAGAGCACGCTGCTGTGAATATCTAGTTTTGTCTTATCATTCTGCTCAGATCTCTCTAGGGTTCAGAAATGTACTATCTGGTGCCATACATACAAGACCACAAAATGAACGTTATTTCTGGTAGCACTTGAGAACTGAGTGTTGGTTTGACTGTGTTGTTAGAAGTACCGAGGTCACGGTTCTGGGAATTAAGTTAAGATGATGCTTATTTAGAAGTCCAAGAAATGCATGAGTTTCTACACCATTAATATTTTCCCAAAGCACCATGTGTATGTGTGTCTGTTGTGAAACACATGCAATTTGTATCTTACCAGAGGTGAAAGCTTGGTCACAGTTTGGCTACAGCAAGGTGTATGCAGTGACGTGGTAGTCACACGTCGTACTGGAGTATCTAATGCTCCTACTCTCCTGTGTACTCTCTGACCTGTGTGGGGATATTCTACACCTCCCAGTAGAAAATCACCTGTAAAGGAGATGAATATTGGTGGGTCCTTTAACACAAAGTCTAGTTTTCGGATACCCCTAAATATTTAAAACTGGATTGTGTTGCCATTGTCTAATCAAACAGTGAGGTGGCCAATAATTATTAACAAGTCCTGTCACGTGTTTTGTCAGAAAAACACTTCTCCAGCAAGCGTGTGGGTGGGTAAGTGCAGCTCAGTTGTACATGTCCTTGCAGTGACTGTGATCAGTGTATTGACCATCTCGCAGGGAGGTAATCCCCAGCCAGCCTGTCTGTCTTGCTCTCTGAAGAGCCCACCTTTGTCACACATCTTTCAGAAGCTTTCCTAACACTGCTGTGGTTTCATCAGCTCACACTGTTGACGCTGCAGCCTTTCAGTGTTTCCCCAGAAATCACCCTGGA
Source organism: Chloroceryle amazona (assembly GCA_027560015.1). NCBI lineage: Eukaryota > Metazoa > Chordata > Aves > Coraciiformes > Cerylidae > Chloroceryle > Chloroceryle amazona. Next base: position 46,305 of record JANHFX010025744.1, read on the forward strand.
TTTTGCTATAGAAGGGAAGAACTGATTCCCAAATCAAAGACACTGCTTCCCATGGCTCTAGGAAAACAGGTGAATGTCCCATCTAAATTTTCAACTTGAGAATTTTCTCATGTAGAAATTTTCACAACTTCTGGGTCTGTAAAGGAGGAAAAAAAAATAACCAAGTATAATACTGGAGGCATATAAAATTTGAAAAAATAAATGAACAATAATTGCATCTTGGTTTTCTGCTTCATCAAACACTTCACCGAGGTTTCTAGGTAGTGAATGTCTTTCCAGTAATTAGAAAAGTGCAAATTTCAGATTTTCAGCTGTTCCATTATACTTCTGAAACACAACAGAAAATAAGTATGCTGTGCTACAGACCAGAAGTTATTTTAAGATTGTACTCTCAGCTTGAGCAGGTAAGATGGGAAGATACCAGCAGCTGAACTCAGCTTCTGTGACTGAATCGAGTAATACAAGGTACAGAAGAGAAACCCTCCAGAAGGGTAATGGCACCTCAGCTCCCCACCCTGCCAGCTCTCTCCTTGTTCTCCTTGTTTTCATACCTGCTTTATTGGAAAATACAGAGGGAAGCTGTCCCATGGAGTAACTGTGGCCTCGGCTCTCCATCCAAAGTCTCCTTTTTCCTCGTGTGCGCAAGCTGCCACAGGAAGGATTGCAGGCAGTGCATTGAGGCCTTGATCCAGTACAGTATCTAAACGTGTTATCTTCAACCAAACTTTTCATACACTTAATTTAGGCTTTTTTCCCCAGGCTCTTAAATGTCTTTGTTGATTTTAGGCTTTTACTGCAAGTTTTCACATGCACTAAAATCACTCTCAAGAAAGTTTTGTGAGTACCCTGCTTTTTGCAGGATTCTTTCCATTTTGGTTTAGAACACTTGGACCTAGAGGTCCAAGAATCCACCTTGAGTGTCTTTGTTGTTGCACTAAATTTTGGATGATCTGGTCTGAGTGCTGATTGTGCTACCTTTGGTTTGACATATGCTGTGCAGCAGCAGGTACAGGCAGGTAGCTTTTCTGCTGTAGCTCTCTGTAGGGCGTAAGATCTGTCACCGTTTGCGGGGGGAATAAATAAATAAAAATGAAAATGGCATTTTGTGAGGTGAGTATGAAGTTAAGGTAAATCGTGTGTTGTCATCCACTCATACTGCTTTTGCCACAAAATCAGAGGTGTTTTCATGTAGGTCGCTTAATTTAGTTTCCACTTTGATACAGCAGCAAAGACTCCGTCCGCCCCGGCCACCGCCTCCAAAGATACAGCGTTCTTCTAGGCCCGTGAGTAGTTGGTAGTTTTGTTTCACTGCCACAGCTTAACATTGCCTGAACTACTCTGAGTAGCATTACTAAACCTTGGTAGTTTGGATTGTGAAACTTTGCAGAAAAGCGATGTGTGAATTATGCTCCTAAACTGCCTTCTTCTCTGCTGCGGCACAGCCCTGGGACCTGCATTTATTCTGCTTTTCTTTGACGAGTTCTGCAGCTTTCGGTCAGTTCTGCAGGTAACTGATGCTGCTGTTGTAACATTTGTTTTTACTTTTGCGGTGATGTGTTAAACAAAAAGTCTTGCTAGGCTGGCATAAGTTTTTAGCCGGTGAGCTTTTGAAGACTTGCACTAAACTCAAATACGAAAGGAAGCAGAAGTCTGAAGAGAAAGTATTTATTCTCTGCAAGTTATGCTTTAAATTAATTTGGGACGCTTAATTTTTCTCCATGGAGCAGCTGAGTGAATACATGTGAAGAAAGTGAAGTCTATAGTTGGGCGGTAGAACATTAGTACCACATTATGGGTGATATACCTATATACTTTATGTTCATTTAAAATGCAAGCTGGGACTCTAAGTAATTGCATAGTAGAAAAAAAAACAGGCACAGCATGTTGGCCAGAGGACGTGGCTCTGCCTTCGAAGAAGTACAGAGAAATTCTTCTCAGTGCAGTACCTATAGTGGCAGGGTTACCTTATCTCAGCAGCTTCTCGTTCAAAACACTAACTGTGGGACAATTGTGATCTATTAACTCTGCCAGCTGGCTTTAAAACGGGAGACTGTGCTGGGTCTGCACCAGGGATGACAGGAAAGCGGTGTCAGTTTAGAAGGGGCGTTGGTTTTTGCAACAGTCTTGGAAGATATTTTTTTCTATTCAGGACTCTTGCTTTATGAATATAATTCCCTCCAAAGGCAAATACATCTTACTTCTTGCTTCCTTATACATACATACGTGTGCATTAGAAAGAGAGATGCAAGTTTTCAAATCGGATCTTGCTAAAACTTGATAAAAATACATTTCGGATGAGCAGGCAACTGGTTAACAAGTGCACTTGGGTGTGTGTTAACTTCGGATCTTCGGTGCATGTTCCTGTGTTACATTTCAATAGCATGTGTTGCTTTTCCTCTCTCTTTTTAACTCTGGGTGTTTAGCTTAAGAGTCAGTCCTGCTCTGAAGGTTTCTGTTTTCTGTGTTTAAAAGGTGGCATTGACTATGTTTAAATGTGTTCTCTTGAATGTAATTGACGTGGGAGACCCTCCCAGATACATTACACCAGGAAAAGCCTTCCCGTGGTACGATGGGGTTCCCGTGGCACTTCACAGCCTCCTGTTTTGTGTTTGGCAGGAGGGCACGTTGCGATTCCTCTGTACAGAAGTTGCTGAACAGTATTGTTCAGATTAATTTGTTTCATCGAAGTCTTGCTAAGACTGTTTAATCTCCCAGCTGTAGGGCATTAATAGTCCTGACTGTAACGTGTTTGTGTCAACTGTCTCTGCTCCCAATGTGACTGATAAAAGGTTGGGAATGTAATAATAAAAGCTCCTGTTGCATTCATCTAGCTGTGTCAGTAAGTGGAACAGAAATGCTTCATTCATCAAGAGGAAATTCAAGATAAATGTAAATGATTATAATCACTCCCAAAAATATGCTTGTACCAAATATACATAAATTTGTTGTTGTTCAGAACTGTTATTTGGCTTTTAATAGTTGAAACACATTTTTTTGTGTGTAAATAATACTTTGTGCAGGCTGCTTTTCCCCTCGCTTAGTCTTGGCATATATTCCAGAGGTGGGTATCAGCAAGTGGTGTAAGCTAGCCTTTTACAGCAGACGCTGACAGAGGACACCAGGTCCCTCTGCTCTTCCAAGCAAGTCCGCTTAGTACCAGAGTTCCTGAGAAATACTGTTTGCAGGATGTATCTGTAATGGGGAGGACTCCATGGGCACTAGTCCTTGCAATAGGAGTCATTGCTAATAATGCAAACAGAAACACAGACCAAAGGAAAGCTAAGGAAGCAGAACAGATCTGTTCTTTGCATTCTGCTGCTTTGGAAATGAGTTGTGGGGGTTTTATGGAAGGAGAGAGGGTTGTTTATAATTAATAGAGATCTGTTTGGATTAATAGTGGCTGTTTGGAAACTTCATTCAATTAGAAAAAGTTAAAATATAATAATTATGCATAAAGTTGTTGGGGGCAGTAATAAGCACATTTAACCCTTCTGTACTGGATGCTTACCTTTATTCTTTGGCTGTATGCTCATGTAATTGGATTTCTTTCATACTTTTGCATTTGATAAGGATTTAACCTTGCCCGTTTGGCTACATAAGGCTCAAAATCCAGCAAGGAATTGGCTTAATTCCTGGCTTTTCCCTGCAGTCCCCCAGGAACAATGCTCTAAATCTACTTAGCAAGTCACCCTGCACTTTACTGGTCTGGTGGCCCCCTGGAGCCATCCAAAACTCTCATCTCTCTCCCTCATCACCATCACTCCTGCAGGGTACCACCCAAAAGGTGAAAGTGTTCACAGCATGATGACAAGCCAGCTTTACACATCATCTTCCAGCTCAGATTTAATTAAACAGGTTTCTTTCTTCCTCTCTTTTTCTCCTTCTCCTTCTCGCTCTCTTCTCCCCCCAGTCCCTCTTGCTTCTCTCCCCCCCTCTCTTGCACGCACTCGCTCTCTCTTGGTCTCTCTCTCTCTGTTTTATCAACCCTAATGAAGCAGTATTCTTCATCGATCCTGCTGATTGCCAGCCTATTCCTTTTGTTTGTTGGCACCGAGCCATTCAGCCGCACTCTGACAGCTCAGCTCGTCTAATTAGCTCTGTTGTTCTTTTCCCCATGTTTCACCACGTTGCAAGTTCAGTTGAAGTTGCCACAAACTTAATCCTTCCATTCCTGCCATAAATTCACATTCTTAAGCCGTCTTTATTGTGGAGAGGAGCAGTCTTGTGTGGTGACTGATCTTCAAGACCTTAACATCTGACCTTTTTATAAGCCCTTTTTGCTAAGAAATAGTGGCAGTATTTCTCTGGATTTCTTCATCATATCTGCTGTACATCATTTCCTTTGAAATGAAAATTCAATACAATAATCCTGCTACTATCTTCTGCATACGTTGTGCAGTGCAGAGACACTACTCACTGTTCTGTGGCTTTTTCCTGGCAAGAAAATTTGAGCTTTATGGGGGGGTGGGAAGCATGCTCCCCTCCCAACAAACAAATAGCAACAAAAAAAAAACAAACCCAAAACACGCACACCCACAAAAAACACTAACAAAAAACCCACACTAACAAAAAGCCAACAAATATTGTGGCTATTAAGGAAGCCCAAGCTCAGGGAGGTCAGAAGTTGAGTTGTATTCCTAACTTTATTTGAGGGCTTTGGGGATTTCTGTTGAAACTGGCATTCAGCTAAGGCACCAAATCCGACTCCAGTTCAGGTAAAGTAGCACTTTTGTAGCACAGACCGGACGGGTTGTTTGTGCAGCCTGAGCCTGGTGCTGCAGATGTGCTTTCCCTCATTTAACTCAAAGGGGTCAGTTCATCGACAGGACCACTCACTAGTATAGGCAGGCACGTGCATAAACTTTGCCTTCAGAGCCATCACAAGTGCTTAGTCCTTTCCTGGCAGTAAAGCTTGTTTGCCTGTGGAGTTAATGGCAGTAAATTACGCTTGATTTCTGAACATTAGAAGGTGACGGATACGTTATTCAAGGTTGGATTTGCAGCAACATCGTCCTCCTCAGAAAAGATTTGGATTTTATTGGAGACAACAAAAGATAAACTAACATAACATTGGGGTGATAATGGTAATCTGTCCAGCAAGGGCTTCTCTTCAGCTGCTGAAAGGAAGCAGATTTTTGATGAAGACTGAGCTGGTTTTCACGCTATAACATTTATTGTAAGTACGGATTTTTCAGTGCTCCTTTACACAGAAGTCTTTGCTGGAGAAGTTGGGTTCCTATGAACAAGAGGACAAAAGGATCGTGATGTCAGAGCTGAACTCCACTTTCCAGTATAATGTACAGCAGCAGCACACAGGATTTTCCAGTTTGCTCCTTCGTCTCACTGTACAAGGGAAGCTCCCACATAGGGAATCTTTTATCAGAAATTTAGCCTGTATCAGAGAGGACAGGGGAATGAATTTTCCTTGCTTTGCCAGTAGCAAACAATCAGAGACAGACATGTATGTTTCATTTGCTGTTCAAGAACATGGGGGTTGCTGTCCTTAAGCAATGTGGTTCTCCACAGTTTCCATTCATTTATAAGGTTGTGGAACAACATAAAGATGTTAGGAACAGTTCTGGGATGTACCTTTAAGATAACGGTGGCTGTGCAGACTTTGTTATTTCTGTCTGTTTGATCAACCTGCAGTATCTGATGAAGTGTCCTCTGTGTGTGTGTATGTAACAGGTTCGCCCACCAAGACCTCATGTTGTTAAGAGACCCAAGAGTAATATTGCTGTAGAAGGACGAAGGACTTCAGTTTCCAGTCCAGAACAGTAAGTACTTTGCTGCTCTGCTTCTCTCTAGTTGTGTCAACAAATAGTGCATTTAGAACTGGAACTAGCCTGAGGAAACATCAAAAGTTAAGACAGTTCAAAGTAATTTAACTTAATTTAACAAATTAATTAAAATAACAAAACAACAAAAAAATAATTTTTGGAACACTTTAGAGGAAGTGTGAGAAAGCAACAAACCAAAGTTTACTTAATGGGAAATTCTGGTTTGCCATGTCAGACATAATCTGATCAGCCTGTTTAGTGAAAGTTTTCAGGTTTTGGAGATTTGTTCCTTTCTTTGTTGTTTCGATTTGAACTGTGCCCTGTGCTTTACATGACACTGTTAGCCACCTCCCTCCAAATCCCTGTTTCTTGCCAGGCTCTGCCTAGAAGATGTGATGGCAGTTAAGGGTTGTGTCTCATGCTGACTGGAGTCCCACTAACAGGAGGTCTGTAGAGAGCTCTGTAGTGAAGGCTTGTGGAGTTGAACTTTGCATAATCCTAGGAAATGTATCAGCTCTTTCCGTTTGACTCTGCAGTGAACAGGGGTAATGTTCCAAAGGAGTTGTACTGCTGCAGCCTGCTGCTCCTGTGTACAACGTGTTGCTCTCCAGCATCTCTCTTGCTCATACGAACAAGATATTCTGTTACCTTGGAGAGATTTCTTCCAAATAGTTTAATGAATGTCACACAGTAAAGTACTTTATACAAAGAAGGCAATCCCATGTATTGCTGCAGATACTCTTGATGTGTTGCTGTAGTTAACAACAGGGCATGGAGTGAAAATCTGAGCAGAGAATGGCTATATTGAACTGTACCAACAGCCCAAAAGACACCACTGTGTGTGACAAATGCCTGTGGAGGCTGCATTGACACTTGGGATTCTTCAGAGTGTAGCTACTTCAACTGCTCAGAAGTATGAAAGATGAACAGCATGAAGTTCTGTTGGATAGAGAGGCTGCTATTAGCTGCACCTCTTAAGGGTCCAAATAAGCAGATTTCCTCCTATCAGTTCAGCATTTGGGAAGCTTAAGAGCTGTGCATTTTGCCTGGGGCAGTTGACCTTAGAGGAAGGTGGTGTGAAAAATGTGGCTAGAGTAGGGACAGACCTACTTGGCACTGCAGAGGAAACAGCTGAGCAGCGAGGCAAGGACATCAGAGCCAGTAGGTATTTTCCAGTTCAGGTGGTGAGATTAAACTGGTATTCTCTGGCTGTGCAGTATCTTTGGCGCTGCCCGTGAACAGTGAGTGGAGCAGCATTTTCCAAATGTCCAGTGTTGTGGCAGCGCAGCCTTAGTGTGGGAAGTCAGCTGGAGCTGCTCATACTGCAAGAAAAGACTCAAGGGCCACAAGATTGTTGCACTGATCTAATGTGTCACAGGGCTTTCCTTGTAATTATCCTGACCTGCAGCAGAAAGCGAGTTGCTTATATCAGAGCTGCTTTGCTTTACTTGTTTATGGCCCAGCCTGTGGTGGTTTTATTGTCAATAACATGAAATGCTTTAGCTGATGCCCAAGGTTACAGGATATTTGTTGTATCTAGAGATACTAAAATCCCATAAAAAGGAAAATGGTTGGTTCCCTTCAACACACCTTTTTCCCATGGTGTACCAGTTCCCTGTCACCACTGTTAAAGAGGAAAAACGAGGTGGGGAACCCCCCCAAAGTTAAGCGCGTGACTAGTTCTCTGCTGGCCACTCTAGGACAGCGAGATATTCTGGATTTTACCTAAATGAGCAGTCACTTCTAAATTCTACAGGATTATTTATCCATTTTATAGTGGAATTTGGTTGCCCTCTTGTGGAGTAGATCTCAAGTCCTGCAGAAGGGTTTGTGCTGTGGCAGGGTGGTAACCGTCCCTGCATGAAGATGGTAACAATTTTTAAAAGAAAGTTTTTTCTTAATATGATGATTTGCTGCACGTAGGAGAGGGATCATCGAGCCAGTGCAACCATTGTGTGTGTCTTGTGTGAAGGAGGATGTGTGTGGTTGGATTCAAAAGCTGCTTGGCGTTCCAGGGTGACTTACTGCTACCATGGGTTTTCAATTCCTGCCAGTGTCAGAACAGAAATAAATGTAAACATGACTGATAAGCATAATCTGTACTAATGCTAGTACCATACTGAATGACAATTATTGTTTGACTTGGGTTTCATTTATTGCTGGTAATTTTAGGGAGTATAATTCAGCTGCTTTCACAGAGTAAACTACCATTTTTTTTTTGCGTGAAAACAATTGGCAGTAATCTCCAGAAGATAATGAAGATGCTTTGTAGCTATAAACATACTAATTTTTCTTCATGAGCATTTTACTGATGGATTTTTCCGTCTTTTAAGCGTGGAAGAAAAGCAGGCAGTATTGCTAATAGCACTGCCACTTGCGGTGTGGTACCAGTCGTGCTCTCTTCCCGGTGTTGTACAGCTCTGGTATTTTACCCAGTTCAGATGCAGTGTCACAGCAGGACCTGATTATTTTCACTCTTTCCTGTCAGCAGCTTCAGGTGGTAAAACAAACTTTGACATAACTACTTCCAGACAGTTAATTATGGAATATTGCACTCAACTAGATCTCCTGTAAGGTGTCTGGTTGGAGTGTTTTATTAAAAATGAGTCAGGGTAGTGGGGGAGACGGGGCACACAACACACAGTGGTGATGAGACTGACACTGTGGCTGTGGATTTGGAAGTACAGGTGGAGGAAACATCTGACCTTGAACTTAAATATAACCTGAGTGGCTTTCCTAGGAAACAGCTTAAGGTGAATGCCTTTGCAAGAGGCAATGACTCGGTAATCTTGACCTTTTCCCTGACTGTTTATTCCTAAATTAAAGTCAGGATTTTGATCACATTTTTCGCAAACCTTCTTTTGTCTGTTCCACTAAGAAAGAATCTTCCCATTTTGTTCTGTAATGAAGTTGTAAGGCCAGGTGTTGCCTCTCTAAAATTGACCCTGTTTCTCTCGCTGCTGTACTCGGGTGGAAACTCCCCATGTGCTTGGCTGGGAGCGTAGGAGCTCCCTTACCGCAGGGCAGCGGAGGCTGCGGGAGAGCAGCGGCAGCGCTGAGGGGGCTTTTCTTAAAGAAAGCTGTTTGATGGCTCTGCTTCCAAAACTGGCCACTAGCCAGTTACTTTTTTCAGGTACTCCTGCGTGGGATGTGTCTGTTCAACGAGAAGTTTCTTTCTGTATTTAAAACTAACACTTGGTCTTGCATGACTACGTGGAGGCTTTGGAGGCATTTCTCAGAATATCTGAGACTGTGACTTTTGCATCCTCCTCCCAGCTGGGGGGGACAGGATCCTCAGGGCAGTGCCAGTGGGCGCTGCCCAGGCCTGACACCAGTCAGCTCATCCCACTGGGCAGCCTCCTCTCGGTGGGGAATGGTGCGTGTAGTCTCCGGGAAGTGAAGCGCTGCGTAGGCGCCCTGTCAGGTGTTACAGTTATTAGTATTCCTTGTGATATTAGGAAATATCTATCTTCAGTTACAGGAGCTAATTTTTTTAATGTGTATAAAAGAAAAACATTGCTTTGGGGGTAGACGTGCTCATTTTCTAATCAATCTTCAATTAAAGCACAGGAGGCAGGAGCAGGGACTTCAAAGACCACCCAAGATTCTTACTAATGTCTATTGTTAAACCAGTATATTTAGAACAACTGGTGGAAGAATTATTGTTTCCCTCATAATTTTCAGGGGTTTTTTTTCTATTTCAATAGAAAGGTGCTGCTTTTACAGTTTTACCAATAATTCAAGGTTTGTGATGTTTACGATTCTTAAAAATTTGTCATTAAATTTAAAAAATAGCATTTTTTAAAAAAACTTCTATAGTTACAAGGTACCAGGAAGAATTTGTAGGTGAACGCTCAGAAAATGCTGGATTACCACCCGGGGCAAGCCTGGACACGTGGGACATGCCTCCTTAAACACAAATGAGGCGTTCACAGAAATAAGGTGTTGCATTTTTAACAGATAGGCATTTTTTTGAGATCTCCCTTTTACACCACAGCAAGATTTCCTATTAAATGGAGAATAGGCTTCCAGAGTGCTCTAGGAACTGTCTTCTCTAAGTACCAACTAACTGGCTTCCAGGGCATGCAGAGTGGGAGGAAATTAAAATAGGAAATCAGAGGGTCAGGCTCACAATTAACAGCGTGTCAAAAGGCTCTTGGGCTGGCTAAGCCCGTGCCAGTGCTGCAGCAGTTCATTATGACTCTCCAGAAGTCGTGTAGGACTTCACAGAGAATCTAATGGCTCTCCCCGATAGCGTATGAATGAAAATGGGCTGCAGTGCCATCATGGGTTATTACACTGAATTCAGTGTGAGGTCAGCAGGATGGCCCTGTGGAAGGGTGCAGGCTCAGGAAGCACGTTCCGTTCCAGCTGTCGTAACCAGGCTCTCGGAGCCGTGCCCATGGAATCGGTGTTGGGTAGAGGTGCTGCAAGCTGGGGTCTCTCCTTGGGAAGAAAGCTAAGCCAGCAAGTACCCGTGTGAATAAGGGTGGCTGGAATCAGAAAGAAAACACTGCTGTGTGTGCTTTGGTTCCTCTGCCTTGGGAAAATTGGTGCAGAGAAGCTGGATGCAGTGACGATGGCACCGAGGATGCAGATGCCCAGCAAAGGGACAGCAAATGGGAGAGAAACGTATGGAGAGCAGTGGGGTTTTGGTGCAGGCCTTGCCAAACCAGAACTGTAGCACGAGGCAGGCAGGGCTCCCTTCGGAGCCCCGGTCCCTCCTGGCTCTCCCACCTCTCCAGTAGGATGGTTTAAGAAACCTTAATTTTGGGGCCTATTTCTGCTGTCTGCTTTGGCGTGAACCCGCCAAATGCCTGCAGCTCGCCTCGGTAATGGGCTGTGGTGGCTGTGGGGAGACTGGTGAACAGGTCCTTAGGACAGAACTGTGAAACAGCTTTGTAGAGCCTTGCATCTAGACCCGTCAGAGCAGGCAGATGTGGCACCCAGCTCGTTCCCCTTTAAATTCTTTGTTAATATTTGCAGCTCCCTAAAAAATGTGTTAAAAGTTCCTAAAGACTATAAACCAATTAGTTACCTGCCTTTGCTGGGCCTAGTGAGCACAAGCTGTTGGTTTTGTTGTCCGTTTGGGTGACTCGTGATACTAATTTTTGTTGTTGTCTTAATTTAAAATACCCTTTATGCTTATGGTTTTGTTTTTCTGGAAATACTCTGCTCCTGTGAGCAGTATATGAACCAAGACACTTAAAAAAACCCAAATAGGTATTTTAATTTCTCTGTTGGCCCCCCCTGGGGCGTAGCGAGGGTTGGGAATGCGAAGGAAGGAATTGCAGAGCCAGGGCTGCAGTAGTTCCTGGGCAACCCCTCCGGCCTGAGACTCCTGTTTCATACTGGCAAGAAAAAGCCCCTGCATCCAAATCCCGCATACTCCTCATTCTACTGTCTAAGAGGGACAAATTCCTTAATTCCCTGGAGATGCTGTGTAGCTATTCTTTAAAGGATATATTGACAGAGAAAAGTAGAAAGTCCTCCCTCGAATTTGGAAAGCCCTTTTTTGAGAGTAATGCCAAGTCCTTACTGCCCCTGTGCACCATAATCTCTGTCATTGGGGGAAAGCAACACAGTTAATAAAATAAACAAATTAAATGTTCTCATAAGCAAAGTAGCCTTTAAAATTATTAGAGAATTCTCCTTATTAATTCCCATATCCTGTGCTCACATTTCCTGTATATATTTTTTTTCCTATCTCAAGTACATTTAGGTGTCAATTAAATTTGAAATATCTACATTTGTCAGCATTTCATTTTTGGCCAGTGTGATGTGCTGCTGATTTGTCCATGCATCCTGACACATGAAAAAAGCTCCTGAGATGCAGATCTTCCTCATTAAAAAAGAAACCCACACTATCATAATGGTGCGCAGAGCCATGGAGCGCATCCCCGGCTTTACTGCGCCGTGTTTCTGACATGATATTTAAAAAGGAACAGCCACGGCTGTCAGTACTGTCATATGCTGGTGCTAACCGAAGACATGTTAAACTAAACATTAGAAAGAGATCAGCAAGTCATCTGCATGGTAACTCCGCGAAGAGATTAGGGAGGCAGGAGCTGGTGCAGTCATGTGGAGATGATGAGGGTTGTAGCTGTGACGGACACATCCTTTTTTCCTTCGAAGACTGCGGCGGTGCTGCCGTGCAGCCGGGCTTGCTGTGACCTGCCTTTTCAGAGACAGCTCTTTGTGTGTGAGATTCTAGCAAGTGGTGGGTGGCAGACGGCAGGAGAGTTCCCGAATTGGGTTAATGAGGGAATAGGCGCTTTTTGGATTCTACTGCCTCAAGCCGATAAAAAATTTAAACTTGGACAATTTTAGATCGTCCCTCCCTTATCCTGGACCAGAATCTCTTACAGAGCACACCAACAGTGAAACTGAAGTGCTTTCTTTTTTGTAATTGTGAGATCCCACTTTCATTTGCAGGTTCTGCAGCAGCCACAGAACCGCTGCGTATTAACGTGCTGCGTAGTGCGTGAGTCTTCCTGGGGCTGAGCTGCGCTGAAGCGCAGCTGATGATCTAGCCGAGGTCCGATCTTATTTCGTCATAGTTTGTTCCTGGTTTATTTGCTATGTGCACAGGGACCCAGCGCAGCTGCATTTGGCGTAGTCTGAAGGCAAACAAAAGGCATGAGAGGCAGTTGCTTTAAGGGCCACCGCTCCAATGTGTTTGTTTCATTCAGTCACCGAGCATCTGGTGGATCGGCGAGATGTGGGGCAAGTCAGTAGCTCCTGATTTCTGGAAATTTAGATTTTCTGGCATGGGGTTAAAGGGTAATTTACCTTCCTAAGACAACAAGATGTGTGTATAAGTCCAAAAAAAGAAATTTTTTTATAGCATTTGATTTCTGATTTATTTTAAGTGGAGCCTTTTGTTCGTGTAAGTTGACACTTTAGGATAATAGTCACTTTCTAAAAAAGAAAAGAAAAAAGTTTTCCTAATGCAGCGGTACCACCTCTCTTTCCCTGGATGCCTGTTACGGCAGAAGAGAGGCAAAGAACAGCTCTGGAACAGCTTTAATTGGAGTACCTCAGACTCTGATGTACACTGCCGGCCGCATCCACTGCCACCACTGGTTTAGGCTTGTTATTAATTAGCCCTGGCCCGACTGTGAATAAACATTATTCACAGTGGCAGCTCGGGCCCTCCTGAGCTCTTGGTCGCAGTGTCCAACTACTCTTCTCCTGACCTAATCCTTTAGGCTGGATTTCATAACTTTCTATGTAGCTCTTTAGTGATTGAGACAAAAGGGCTAGAAGAGTGAGGGCTGCTGATGAATTCAGTGCCACCAGAGGCAGTTAGTGTGCGTACTATAAACTCCTTCTCTTCCCACCCAAGCGCTCTGATGTCAGCGTATCCTCGTCTCCCTGTACTGTGCCTAGTGCTGCGATACGTCTGCGCTGCCTGCGGGATCGGGACCTGCCTGGCTTCCACACGATGAGCCTGGCTCTGCTTACACGGGGATAACACATTTTATTCTGGACCTCAGGAGCCACAAAATTCATCTCCCCCTCTTAGCTGTGTATCGCTTGGTGCTGTTCACGACGTATGTTTTGGTCCACTGCAATAATGGGGATGTTATCAGTGATGTGTGGTTGGTAAAAGGAAGATTTTTGGTAAGAGGCCTCATCTGGAGAGCTAGAAGCAATGTTTGACCCTAGTGATTTCCATTGTTCGAGTGATACGGGGAAGAAGAGAGAGACCTGTAAATGACTCTCTGTAGCAACATCCATCAGTGTTCATCAGCCTGTTGTTTGGTCCATAGGACACATAAAGGTGGTTTATAATGTGGGTGAAACGAGGTTTTCTTGGGGTTTTTGGTAATTTCCACTCAAGCACACTCGGATACAGCGGAACTCAACTGAAGTGGGGAGAACAGATAACTGCTGGACACTAGGTCTGTGTTTTATTACAAGTGTGTATCGTTTTGGTGGCTCCACACAACAGTGGCCTTCAGTTTGAGTAGGTTGAAAAGCGCTGGGCTGTGCTGCCGAGGCCTCTGATTCATACTGGGAAATCTTGATGTGCTTTTACTGCATCCAGTTACTTGTGAAGCATTTGTCTTACTTAATTGTGAGACAGGTTTATTTTTTTTTATAAGTTGTTTTGCTATCCAGAGCTTCAGTGCTTCAGAGGGGAGTGAACAGTGGCCTTTGCTTCATACGTGGTAAAGATTAGGATATTTTAGCATTACAGAAGAGGTGATATTTGCTTTTAATTCCTTCGTACACTTCAACCTCTTTGTTCTGGTGTGTTTCTGCTGAATCACCCTGCTCCCGTTCCCTTTCCCTCCTACTGAAGCTGATTTAATCCTTTAAAGCAGGGATAGCCACTTCTGAACAGAAACCTACTTTATGCAGAAAAGAGTAATTTATTGGGGTTTAGGTTAAAATGAAGCAACTGGTAGCTAAAAATAAATAATAGAAAAATAAATCAGAAATTCAGCAAACTTTAAATGCATTTATCCCCCAGCCAGTGTATGTCTCCCAGACCCGTACCAGCATGCGCAGTTCGTTTTACATTCACTAAAAATTTAGGTATTGTCTTAGTGGAGAAAGGGTGGGTTTCTGTCTTGGCTTCCTTTGCAATGCAGGTGCGATCGCAGGTCTTGGTGCCCTGCCTGACTTGGTGGTTCCTTGAGCATTTTTAGAAGAGTTGTATTTTCTGCCTGAGGAGCAGAGCTCTGTAGTGGCTCTCGGTCATGGTCAGAAACTATTTAGAGCCTACGAATCACTCGGTTTCTCTCTCCTCTGGAGCTTTGATTGTGACAACTTGATAACTTCCTTTTCTCTTCCTGTTTCCCTCAGCCTTGTAAAGCCTATGCGACACTATACGGTCTTCCTCTCTGAGGACTCTTCTGATGATGAATTTCAGCAGGAAGAGGATCCTGTCTCTGGCTTCTCTGAGAACTTTTTCTTCTCTGCTCCTTTTGAATGGTCTATCCTTTATTCTTTCATTGTATTGCTTCACTCTTTGAATGCTGGGTTTGCGTTGGTCAGGGTGCCTGCTCCTGTACTTGGAATTTTGGAAATGCTTCGGCGCTTGATGAATGTGCAGCGTTTCTCCTGCTTGTTTGTTTTGACGCTTAGCAGCATGCGAAGCGTCCTCCTGCATGAACCACTATGCGGCAAGGCACAGCTTATGGTTTCACATCGACTCCAGCTCTGTGGGGTGTAACCCTTCCGCTTGCCCCTTGTTCCAACATGCTGCCTGTGTTCCTCTCCAAGCCTTCTGCCATCCTTCCTCGTGCAGTGCTGGCTGTGCTTTTGGATTGTCCTGTGAGCCTTGTTTCGGTGCAGTTACCGGTTTGTTCCCAGCCTCTCTGTTCCATCGAGTACCACATCCTCCGTGGCAGTGGGGAGTCACCGTGCAGATGTCCTCTGAGGGGGTTGAGTACAATCTGGCCTAAAATTACCCAAGAAACAGGAAGCAGTTTGTTGGGTTTACTCACTATGTTATTTGTATCCAACTTTTTCATTTATCAATTGCTGTAAATTCCCAAACCTCTGTAACTTAGTCCTGCCTCCTTTTGAAACACGGCTCTGGGCAGCTTGGCCGCACTGCAGCTGCCAGTCTGCGAGAGCGGTGTGCGCAGGATGCTGCCACCTGCCCGCGGTACCCGCCGTAGAGGACCAAGCGGTGCCCGTCAGCTCCTGTGCACCCAGATGGGCTTCCCAGGTCCCGCGCATACCCTTTTGAGATGAGAGCAGGGCCGTCAGCGGCGGGTGCACACGGGCTCAGCTGTACCGCATACCGAATACTGGAACGTGCCAACCCCAGAGGGCAATCTTGAGCTAAGGCCTCACTGAACATCATCCAGAGGATTTGTTCTTTCCTAACCTCACCTGCTTGAGGATTTCTAGGGGTAGAAAGGGAGATAAATTGCACAGGATTACTCATTCTTTAAACAGACAGAGTTACCGGCTTGAGCAGAACCCGTAGGAAGAGGTGCTGCCTCACAAATCTGCTTGACGCCGGCTCTGGGCAGTTCAGATGCTGGGAGGCAGATGTCCAATCACCTCTGAGCAGCGGGGGCCTGCTGGACACAGTTGTGTTAGACTGGGCCGGAGAAAGAGGCTGCCAGTTTGGCAGGGGAGTCCCCATCGCTCATGTTCATGGTGTGTTGCAGGAGGCAGGTTCAGAGACGTGACTACAGGCAGTGGGGCGCAGGGAGGCAAACACGTTCAGTAGCAACCGGCTGGACAGACGTTCCCAGACTCTTGTGTTTGGGGTGGAGGAGGCCAGGCCACTGAAGCGGTTCGTTTGCAGAATATTCCTCGGGGTTTGGTATATTTTGCAGCGTGATCTAATGCTTAGCAGATGAGCACGTGCCACGTGAAACACTAAAGGTAGGGCCCAGATCTGCAAGATCACCCCCTTGCCAAGGACATGCACCATCGGCTGCCTGTCTTGTACCTGCATTAGTACCTCCTCGCGCGGCCAGCTGAGCGCCTGCCGTTGGGGTGCCGGTGGAATGGGAGGGATACAGATGTATTATCATAAAATACGGAAAGAGGAGGAGGCTTCTTCCCTAGTATCTGTTTTTGCAGGTCTCGCAAATATTTTCTTTTAATTGAAACAGTGTTTAAATGCCACAGTAGAACTGGCTGCCAGTCAAGTGCCAATCACCGCCGATGTGCGTGGCACTTCTCGGGATTAATTGGATGCGCATTATGCTGCTGTGCTCTGTACACACAACCAATATGCAAATCTGCTGGTGCTCATTTTTTTGCTGAGGTATGTGCAAGAAAAGCATCCTGCTAACTCGGCCTTGGCTGTAAATGTAAAATAGGTGTCTCCATAATGGATTGTGTTGTTTCTTGATAAGATGACACCGATGTAATCATTGGAACTCTGCACAGTGTTCCCAATTATTGCAGGAAAACACTGAATTATGTCCTGTGCTGAGTTAGCTTGAAGCAAGAGAACGTAAGTGCCTGCAAAACAGAGGGCTCCTGGCAGCGCTGGCGCCGACTGCTCGTGGGAAAGCACTGAGCCCAGGAGCAGCGAGTGGCCAGCACGAGGGCAGGGCCAGGCTGTGTCAAAGGGGAGAGCGGGGCCCAGTTACTGCTGCTCCCAGAGGTCCCTCATCAGCCCGTCTGTCACCGCATGGTCACGGCTTTCCTCCGAGTACTCCCAACTTCCACTGCCTTTCTGAAGCCCCTTGAGCGCCAAGCGACCGCTGTATGTGCTGCCCGTGGTGTCTGCTCACACACCTGCTGTTCACAGGGTGCTAAGCTGCCTTTTGCCACCCCAAGGCTTCTTGGTAAAGCCATCCCGCTGCTTAGGAAATGCTTGCTCAATCAAATAATTAGAACAACTGCTGTTTGCAACGTGATTTTCGTTTCTCTCCTAGGCCTCAGCCGTACCGGGCCCTGAAAGAATCCGATAGCGCTGATGGGGAAGAGGCCGTCAGTCCAGAAAAACCAAAGGAACTTCTGTCTCCAAGCCCTCTGCTCTCCAGTAAGGCCACTGGAATCAGCCTCCTCGAAGACATTTTCCCTAACTTAGAGGTAGAAACACAGCTTCAGCCTCTCAGCCAGGCTAAGAGCCTAGAAGACCTGCGAACTCCCAAAGAGGAGGGTGACCAGCGATGCACATTTGATTACCAGGTTTGGTTGGGCTTTTGTGTAGGCTGCGGGGTTTGCTCAGAGCTAGGGTGGGCTGGCTTCCATTGGTCCCTCAGGAGCATTTTCATACCAGGGGGTAGATGTGGCCATTTTCCAGGCAGTTTCCCATGCGTGTCAAAGTTCCTTTCCGAATGAAGAAATTGCTGGAATGGGACTCAGCTATAAGCAGTAACTTTTTCCACTAGAACTCCAGCTCTTCCTTCTAAAGGAGTCCATGTCACTGACAAATATGTTGAAGAGCTCTGGGCCCAGAACAGATCCCTGGAACTCCCCTTGCCCCTGGTCTTCACCCGGACATCAAGCCATTGATCACCACTCTTGGAGTGTGACCTTCTAGCCAGTTCCCTACGCACTGGGTGGTCCATCCATCAAGTCCATGGCTCTCCTTAGAGACAAGGATGTCATGTGGGACAGTGTCAAATGCTTTGCACAAGTCCAGGTAGATTACATCAGTTGCTCTGATGTGTGAGGAGACCAGTGGAAGTTAACTTTTCGTTTTATGCTCCCTTGCAGAGAATGGATCTTGGTGTGTCTGAGAGGAACAGGATTGTGCCAACCATGAAGCTCTCTCACCCTTACAACAAGCTGTGGAGCATGGGTCACGATGACATGGCTATTCCTACCAAGTACTCCCAGAGCTCACCAGAAAGGCCCTTGACTGCACTTGGCAACATGCCGCCGATCACGAGGAGACCCCGGAGCAGAGACAGCATTTTGGCTCCTGCAGAAAAGGATGAATCAGGTCCTACCATTCAAGGGAACATCACCATTCCTAGGCCACAGGGAAGAAAGACTCCTGAACTGGGCATAGTGCCACCACCACCAGCACCCAGGGCTTCCAAGCATCAGACTCCAGCTGGGCCAGCAGAAATCCTCAGTACCCACACTGCAGGACGTAGCCACGTGGTTGCAGATCTCATCCCAGAGCCCTTTGGAGCTGGTAGTGTGTCCTTAGACACTGAAATCCAGCAGTCTGGAAATTACTCCTCTCGTCCGTCTCAGCTTTTGTCCAGTGCTGCCAGCACCGCTGAGATGCTGCAGCCTGTCAAAGTGAAGACAGATAACGCAGGTAATGAAAGTGACTACCTTCTTAACCTCCTGGACCCACTGAAAACAGCCAGCTGGCAAAGCACTGGCCCACAGCAAGGTCCCCACAGCCTGCAGGGCTCAGCCACACCACCTTCAGCAGCTGGCTTTGTCTCGGTGGCGGGTGACTTTGTGCCTCCTCCAGCTGCACCATTTGTCCAGCCACTTGGTTACCCCTCCCCAGCAGCCCCACCGTTTTTACAGCCGTCTCCTAATCCATTTACACAAACAGTGCCAGGAGCCCTTTCAGTGTCTCTAGTGAGACCCCCACGAGGCTCTTTCACCCCCTCTTTAGGTCACGCTTATAGCTCCAGTTTCATAACACCCAGTTCTACCTTCTACCCGCCACAAAGACCTCAACCAAACATTTCCACACTGTCCATGCCAAACTTGTTCAGCCAGGCTCCAGCTGTGCCACCCGCTAGCTCCTTACTGCTGCAGGGCCACAGCCCCTCTCCAGCGAGCTCTCTACAGCCAGCGTGTCTGACTGGTCCTTCTAAAACCAGAACATTACGGCTGGGCCAGTCCGGCACAAAGGTAGATCCCAAACAAGCGCTAGATCTCCTGTCTGATGAACCCCCTTTGATCCCTGCCAGGCCACCTAAAGGCTTAGAGTCAGTGTTACTGTCCTCAAAGCCTGAGGAGACAAAAGACCCCTTTGAAGATTTGTTAAAAAAGACAAAGCAAGACGTGTCACTCACACCGGGTAAGGTCGAACAGCTCCGAAAGCGATGGGAAACCTTCGAGTAATGCTCCCAATGGCCTTCTGATGTCCCTTTGGCATTGACAGAGGGGTTTTCCCTGTTTTTGAGCCAGCATAAACCCAAGCATTCTTTTCTGGAAGGCTGAGCCAGGACAGCTGCAGGACCATCGCTGTGCTGCAGTTCACACACGAGTGCTTTTCGCCCAGAGTTCAGAGTCCCCACGTGGACCTGGTCCCTCCACCCCTTCCTCCCCCTCTACCACTGAGAACCCCCGGGATTCCTGCACTGACCAAAGCGTGAGGGTAGCTGGTTTGTGTTGGGTGGTTTTCCACACGGAGCTTTTCAGATGGTACTACTGCTGCTGAAGTTACTCCTTGCACTGTATTTTCAGTCCTCAGCACAGCCCGGAGCGTGACACAGCAGGTTCCACTGGTGGGTGTTTCCTGCCTGTGTTCAGTGGTTTTGCGTTACACCTCGAGTGGTCTCTGCTTTCACAAAAACCCCTTGGGCTGCACCCAGTTCATCCATTAGGCTCTTGAGTTTGTCCTGTCTTGAAACACAGGTGCTCACTGGGGTTATACTCTTGGGTGAGCTTTTGTTACAGGTTCTCACTTTCCCTCCCCCAGCACCTTGACAGCCAGAGGCCGTAGGGAGCTCTCTGGGGCAGAATTGCCACGATTCCTTGTTGCAACAAAACCACGGAGCAGTGGCTCAGGGTTTGGTCCTGCAGCTCTGTAGGGAAACTGGAAACACCAGCAATTTTTTGGTTTTTTTTGTTTATGTGTTTGCTTTCATAAAATACATCAGAAGATAGAGGCCATCGAGAGTATCCTAGTTCCTATCTCTGTGTAAGTTAATATTATATACAAGTATTGTAAGTGGCCGTCTAGGAACGGGATGTAACAGTAGCTCCCTTGGTAATTACGAACAAAAAAGGGGGGGGAAAGAGGGGTGGTGAGGTTGGCAGCTCCTGAGCTGGAGTCAGCGGGGGTGTGCCGAGGAGCTGGCCAGGGCACAGGACAGGCAGAACCGGGCTCTGGGCACGGCTGGACTCCAGAGCTGCCAGGAAGCAGCTGGGGTTTTATTCAAAGCGCTCGGCTCCTCCGGCCTGTCTGAAAAACCAGAGTCCTCACCCTGCTGTTGATGAGGCCCCTTTGCCGGCGTAACGAGACATCGGCCGGGGCATGGACTGGACTGTGAGGTCACGGAGTACAGTGATGCCATGAGAAGGTCAAAAGGTACGTTCATTTGGACTTTCTAAGACACTTCTCTGTGGCAGTAGTGTTCTCAAGAAGTACCATCTTATCCTCAGCGTCCCGTATCCACCCTGCTGTCTTCGCAGTCATCAGTTTTGTTTTACTTAAGTGGTGCTTTTTTGTTTTGTTTTGTATTTGGCACAATCCAATGTAAAACACGTTACTCTAGGAGATGTAATCGCATCACCATTAAGCCTTTGATAAAGGAAATCATTTTGGACACTTGGGGAAATTCTTGTAAAGCTTTGTCTGGTTTCCAATGTATCTATTTTGTTCATATAACCTTGGGAGGTTTCTTACTCTGCTGTATGAAAACGGCTGTCGATGCGTTCGGGGCTGGGCAGTACAAAAGAAAAATACTCTTGGTATCTGATATGCCAGCGGTGTGGGGAAGAGCACAGTATTACAGTAATACTCTGACAGGTCATTCCCTTGGATTTGTATTTTCTTTTGGTGGTGGAAGACAGATGGTTTTAGTATTGCATAGTAAAATATGTAAAGTCTAAGATAATAGCTTCATTTTATTTTCTACAGCTTAGAATATGAATGTTATATATAAACTCAGTCTGGAATTTCAGATCTCCTTTGCTATGAGCCAGATGATAAAACTTCCTCAGTTCCAGTGGCTACCTACAGGCACCAGAAGGTTCTGCGTGTGACCTGCCCCTCGAAGTTCAGTCTCTTTTTTAATGTTTTTAAAGTTGTGCACTGACTGGGTACCGAGCAGGACGATTGCACACGCCGAACTCGATGGAAAACGCTCAGGTAATTCTGTGTCACCGCAAATCATTTCCATCTCTGGTTATTTTACTCTGCCCATATTATGGAGTATTAAGCAGTTGATTTGTAGACAAACGAGCACTCTTGGATGAATTTTTTTTAAGTGAGTTTCAAAGCACTGAAAAGCATTAAGACAAAAGGTGTTCTCACCCTTTGCATTTTGAAGGGGGGAGGTTGAGCCCTTGCAGGAGTTTGCGACCTTCCTCCCTCCCTGACTAGAGTCTGTGAGCAGGGGGCTGGTTTATGGGCTTCTCCTAATAAAGGAATGAACTATCCAAGGGCAGTATTTAGTTTTTTGTCTTATTTAAACTCAGGAATTCCTAACGTGATTCATTCCTCATGGAGCCAGATGTAAACTAAGAGAGTTCAGCCGGGAGATCAGCCTGGGAAGTAAAAGGTTTCAGTTTCTGCTCTAGGAGTGGTTTTGGTGTTTTCAGTACCCCCTTACGTGCAGCAATCCCGGTGTCGCCCATGGGTGTCTGTCCAGTCCACTGTGTACCGTTCCCTGCGCCCACCCCCGTGGCTGGTGGCCCTTTCAGATGGGAAAACCATCTTCATCTTGGGTTTGTTTCTTAGGTTAGAAACATTTTAGACACTGCCGTTGGAATTCTGGGAATTCACCCAGGAATTCTGTTTGCTGGAGACCTTTTCTCATTACCTTACCTACCTGTGAATTGTGAGAGGCACATCTGCTTCATTCAGCTCTCTATTGGAGCTCTAGTAGGTGACAAAAATAATCAGAAAATTAATAATATGTTAACTGGGGCAGAAGCACCGAGGTTTTCAGCTCTGCCAACCTTTTCACAGACCAAAACCGGCCGTTGCCACATCACGTTACTCTTCAGGAGAAGCCCAACCACCAGCCGAGGTAATGAGCACCGTTTTTAACCAAATTTTATTGTAAATTTCTGCTGAAAGACGTTCTAATTTTTTACAAATTATAAAATTTACAATTACAAAAGAGATCAGGATGATGATCATTGACTACAGCAAATACAGTTTTGTGAAAAAATATATTCAAAAATTAAATATCAAAAGCAAGTTAAGTTCATTATTGAAAAAAAAGAAACCCAAACTTTCATAAATTATTTTGCAGAAATGCTCAAGACACTGACGAAGTATTTTAACACTTTTGCTAGTACTGGCTTTGGGTGCTTGAAATAAAACCATCCGCTCTGCTAGGGCTGTGAAGAGCCCGAGCAGGAGCCTTCCTGCCGCCCCCCGGGAGCAGCAGGGGCTGCAGCCGCGCTGCTCACACCAGGCTGGCTTTTGGTGCCTTTACTGGTGGGGAGGTCGTAGCTTCTTGTCGCCTTTCAGGATGCTTCAGTCGCTTAGTGACAGTTCTCACAACACAGCTCTGGTTTTCCTCTCAGGGTAATGCAGGCTGGAGTAATATTGGGTCACTGAAATCCCACGGCTGCCCCATTTTTCCGTGATTTCAACACAATAATGGAGTGGAGCTGAGAAGCAGAAGTTCACACCTCTGCTGGCAGTGGCCTGGATAATCTGAGTTCTCAGAAACCTGAAGCACATTTGGAGTGTGCTGTGGGTTTATTTCACGTCCTCAGGGGATGAAGAAAACCACAACCTACCTTTGCAGGGAGGCAAAGGCCACCGAGCAGGCCTCTGACAGGACCTGGCCCGGGGTAGACTCTGAGAGTCCTTCCTTGGGACCAGGAGGACTCAGACCAAGGGTGAATTTTTGTTGCTCTGAGCCACCGTGATCAGCTCAGCATGTGGGGCCGGCCCCTTCGGACCTGCTGGCCCAGGAAGGCGCTGCCAGCTCCCTTTGGTTATTTGCCTGCTGCAGAAATGCTGCTGAGCAAAACCACACTCACCTGCTCCCTGAGGTGAGCAGCTTAACCAGCTCCACTGCCGGGAGGTGATGGTTTAACGCTACTCTCAAAGTGTCAGACCGTCCTCAAGAGCCGCTGGAAGAGAGCCAGAGCAAGTCACTCCTAGTAGAGGTACCAGCAGTGTTCCTACGGATGAAGAGATGAAAGCACGAGCGAGCTCAGCCCGTGCAAGTCAGGCCAGGTCTGTGTCCAGCTCCTCCCCAGCCTGGGGCAGCACCACTTGCTCGTTCAACAGTTCCTCAGTAGCAGAAAGAAAGGGACTTTACCCACAAAATCTTGTCTTGTCTCCCAAGGGTTTGGGGTTTTTTCTGTTTTCCAAAACTCTCCATCTTCCAGCAGCAGTTGCCTGCGTGCAGACCTGTTCTAAAGTGGACAGACCCGCTCAGTAGTTTTGCACTCTTCCCTTTGCTTAGAATTGCAGAAAAATTTACAGCTGCAGTAAAGAAAAAGATAAAATCTAAGAGCAAAAGAGAACAACACTTTCGTCCAGTGGCAGTTAGCTATGGTGGGCAGATCTACACCCTGCTTAGCAGTAGTATTTCGGAGATTAAAAAGCAGACACCATTTTCTAAAATACTTCTAAGAGTTGCAGTAACGAACCTGAAACACTAATGATGTGAGACCTTATTTGGCCTGCTCTGCTGCATTTCCTTCCGCAGGCTCTGCCAGGCCCTGCTAGAGAAGACCTGGCGCTCAACAGCTACAGCAGAGAAGCCCCGGAGTCCGTGTCCTTTTTAGGGCAATGTGCAAAGCGATGGAAGCGTCTCCCTCGGGGGGGTGCAGCTTGGTTAAGTAGTTCCCACGTTTCTGTCCTGTCTGTCCTGAGAGGTGCAGCTCTGGAAACACCTCCTCCTGCCCTCCTCGCCCAGGCAGTTGCCCCCGAGGGTCCAACCTCGTCTCTCCTCCTCTGGCCCCTTGGGTGGTGCTGCTGCTTTGTGCCAGCTTCTGGCCCCGAGCCAGCCTGCAGTGGTGGGACGGCAGCAGGACCGGCACCAACAGCACGGGCAGGACAAAGGGACCCCGGCCATCAGCCTAAGGCTGAAATCAGGGTCAGGTTTTTACACACAAACCTCCTTTCAAGAAAGTTAATTCTGTACCTGGCAACTCAGTCTCAGAAAGGCACTTAAACTCTTCCTCAGGTTTGCCCAGTCTCAGGAGTAGCTTTAGCAGCAGCTCTGGGCAGCGGCTCCTGTCAGTCCCTCACCTGTCTGAGCTTTGCCAGGGAGGCACAGGCACGATTGTTTTTGAACAACCACATTATTTCTTGAAATAAGTGGTTTGATTCCCATTAGCTAGACCTGCCTTGCTTACCTGCCACTGTGTTGCCTGCACAGCAGTGGCAGTTACTGTGGCTCCAAGCGCCGTGGGCCCGAGACGGAGGCTGAGCAGGGCACAGCGATGCTGTGACACCGGTGACACGCAGCCCTGCACCGCTCGTGGGGCTGGGTCCCTCCCTCCTCCCCAGCCACCACTTGGCTGCCTCCCCTCCCCGGGCCCCTCCAGAACCAGCCTCTTGCTCCCAGACTTTACTGCTCTTGCTGCAGCCGGCTTTATACAAAAGCTTTTAGGGGATGAGCCACAATACCCAAGCAGCTGACTCTTCCTGCCAGGTAACAGCAGGCAGTGGCCTGTAGCCTATGAAGTAGCTTAAAGCAGTGCAGACCTGTCCTACAACAACACAGCTTGAGACCTAAGACAGAGACACTGCAGCAGTTCCGTGACTGCTGAAGGATGACACAGCACCTGTTGTGTGACCCCCAGTTCTTAGATCAGCCGCTCAGTTGGTGGCATCTTGATTACGTTCCACATTTCCACTCGAGCCCCATCTTTTTCTTGACGGCTTGGGCTGTACGTTCCCTGAGTTGCTCTCCTCCTCTTCATGGCGAGCGCTGTGGCTGCAGCAACCGCGAGGAGAAGGGCAGCCCCCGCAGCCCCGACTGCTCCCACCACCGAGGAGTTGCTAAGATGCGCCCAGACTGGCTGCTGCGGTAGAAGAGGGTGTTAGAGCCCCCGCAGGGACGGAGCTGCAGCGCACAACCCTCAGCCCCCAGCCCCAGCTGGGAGCTCCCCCACCTTTCGCTGTCCCCTTGCTGTCACAGAAGAGTCCAGTGAAGGCAGAAGCAGTGGGGGGACCCTTGTCCTGCTCCCCTTCCCCCCCCCCAGTGCACACCACAGGTTCAGTGGTTGGCAACTGGTGCTGTTGCAGCACTGGGCCCCCAAGCCCCCACCCTTCTGCCTGCACCTCTCCTGGGTGGTACCCGTGGGAATGTCTAACAGGGCTCACATCATCAAGCGGTGATGTGTACAAGGATTTTGGGAATTCCTGGCAATTCCCTGCACCGCGGCGGCGGTCACAGGGCAGGAGGTCACAGCTGCTGTTGCTGTTGAAGGCTGCGTGTGAAAACCTCACCCACCTGAGCTGAAAAAGCCTTGAGAGCATTTCAGTTGTTGACATCAGACCGGTCTGTACAAACCACCCACACATGCCCTCTAAACAATGCTCCCTCAAGGTAGAGAGGGCTTTTTCTGTAATTTAGTGCCTAACTGATCCCTGCCTTCTAAAGCAGACTTAACGATGCCACTCCTGCCTGAAAGGAAGAATGGGGCCAGAACAACATCAGAGCACGTGGACCCCAACAGCTCCTGCTGCGGTGATGGTTTGGGGCGTCCGTGGGGCAGGAGAGCAGGGAGTAAAGGGGCTCCCTTTGAGCCAGCGTGTGCAAGCGCCTCAATGACCCAAAACTACCGCACTGACAGTCTGCCCCGCACGGCTACGTCCAGGTCTTCATTACCATGCCTTGGGGACACTGGGATAGGGTGGATCTGCTGCTGCAAGTGCTGGAAAAAAGCTCAAGGTCAAAGCAGACCTTGCAGGTGCATCTCCTGGTTGTGCCTATATTAACCGCTCTTCGGGTGGCACCTTTAGGACACTGTCCATCTCCAGCCGAGCTCCTGCCACTTCTTGCTGGCTCGGACTGTAGGTTCCCTCTGATTGGCGCCTCTTCCTTGCAGTGAGAATCATGAATATGAGCCAAATACTGAGCAGCAGCAAAGAGCCACAGGCTACAGGGACAGCTACTTCGATTAGTGGGGAGGGGAAGAGAGCACCTGGAGTCCCTTTCTGTAAAAGAAATTAATGGAGAAACAATGAAACTCCAGCGGTTACAATAACGTAAAGAACCCAAGGTCAGATTAGAGGGGAAAAGGTTGGTTTGGGTTTTTCTAGGATAGCAAACAAAAGCAAAGAGCTGTACCCCAATGGAAAAGGCCAGGCAAGGAACAAGTCCAGGGCTTGAGGGGACCTGCACCAACACTGCTCACGTTCAGTCTTTAATGGCTCAGCAAAACACAAACTTTTTGTTTTTAATCAGTCTGTTTTTAACACAAGACCAGACTGCAGCACGCTCTGAAGTTCTTCTCAGTTCAAAACCAGTGACACTCACCCAGGGCACTCTTTAACTGGCAGCTTTGGCAAAGCCAATCTCATCAGGGCAGAGTTCTAACCGCAGGGTTAGGGCTGGAGCAGTTAATAGTGTTACACTAAGTCACGCAGGCAGCAGGCAGAGTGACCACAAGAAAGAAGAGAAGGGAGGATCTGGGGGGGGCTGGGCAGGTGACCCACAGAGAGAAAGGGAAACTAAGTGCAGACAGTTCATGGGACCGATCCTGGTGCAAGCTGTCCCTCAGCTCCAGCTCCTGAGGAGGAGGCTCAGCTGGGTGTGGGGTTAGAACATCCCTGCGTGGAGTCTGAGCGATGCTTCAGCTGTTATTAGGGGAGGTGAAACTGTCCAAATAATAGCACATGCTCCACAGGCTCCTCTCTGCTTCTCACTGGAGGAGACCCCCTGACGCTTTAAGGGCCAGTACATTCAGCATCCACAGCTGAAATGTTTTCAGGAGCCTCCTTACCAGTATCAGATTAAAATACATGGGTGGCACATGGATATTTCCTAAAGAGCCAGACCAAAAAAAAAAATAAATGGAACTATAAAGTTAATGCAGAGTAATGTGAATTTGCAGTAACCTCACAACAATTTCCTTGAGAAAGAGAATGATACTGAACCAAAAGTTCAGTGATGCCTCTGATGGCAAGGTAGAGAACTTAGCTACCCCTGGCACCAAGATTACAGGCAGCCTCGTGACTCGCCCCTCCTTGAAGACCTTTTGACAGGGCGGTGTAAGGTTCAGGCTTAACCCTTAACAATTGTCACAGGTGAGGGGAAGACCAGGCTCTGAACCCCAGAACTGACAGATCTTGCAGGAACTTTATGAAATCTTAGAGCAGAAGATTTTAAATCACGTAAATGGTGAATGGCAAGAACTTGCATTCGTAACTCAACACTTTTCAATTACAAAGGCAGGGGTGCTCCAGTCCACGCGCTGTGCTGCAGACCTGACGGCAACTTGCAGCAGGAGGGGAGGATGATAAAAAGGTCAGTAGATGGATGGGAGATGGGAGATGATGTAAGAGCAAAGAACTGAGCAGAGTATTCCTTAGATTCTGGTGGAATTAAGGATGGTACAGAGCACATGAACAGAGAACTTGAAAAAAACAACCAAACTTGTGGACCTCATTAAAGAAAACTTCAAACAATAAGCCTAGAAGTGAGAAATACTGCTAACAGTAGTATGTGCCACCTCACAGATAAATCCAAAACACTCGAAGCTTGATTCCTTACAGCTTTTGGGTGCTGTACAGTCTGTGCTGCTGTCAAAGCCCCAGCACACAGGGGCTATGCCAAGTACCTGGAGGACACACCAACAACTGGGGCTCCAGCCGACGCGCAGCCTGCCAAGCCTCAAGCCAGGTGCCGGGGTTAGTTCTGGGGCTGCACGGCGTGCACATGACTCACGAGGGCCCAGCACTGCGGGAGTTTCTCAGAGTCCACCCTTCTGCCTGCTGCAGCTCTTTAATTGCTGCTGGGGGTGGGAGAAAGAGCCGGAGAGGGCAGCCAACAGCCCTTCGCTGCTACAGCCACCGTCACCAGCAAGCCCAGCACAGCCGTGCCAGTCCTCCCCTGCCCCCAGCACAGCCCCAGCCCTTCCAGAGGGAAAAGACAGTTCTGGAAAAAAGTAACAGGGGGTGATGAAAATGAACACAAGGGATCTACAAGACATGTCCTGGGACAGAGGAGACAGAGATGCCTGAAGGAGTCTGTGCATGCAAACTGGAACTGTCCCATGCACTACAGAACCCTTAGTAACAGCAACAGCAGCAAACCCCGCCTTGGCACGCAGCCCTTTCCATGCAGTGTGGGTTAGTACATTCCCAGGTTACCAGACAAGCTGCCTGTCCATGCAATAGCTGTACAGAGGAAGAGCAGGTGTACAATGGAACAGGTTCCCCCCAGGAAGGGCCCAGCCACAAACAGCGACGCTCTGCTGCTGCCGAACGGGAGCCGCGCCGCTGGGACTGCCCACCCGCCAGGCCCCCTGCCCAGCACAGGCTCCGCAGGTAAAGGGCACTACTCTGTCACCCGTACCTGAGTCACTGTTAGCCTGACCTCGGCTGACTTCCCCTCTCCAAACACACCCCTTCCTACGCAGATGATCTTTGGAGAGGGAGGGTGCTTTGCAACCCTCATCCAAGATAAAATGCCAGCTGAAATTCCACTCTCCAGGAAACTGGAGGGGGAGATACAAGTACTAGCTCCTTTCTACAGGCCCAGCTGCAGCAGTTTGGTTACTGTGCAGGGAGTCTCAAAATCTAAGTTGCAGCCAGCCCTGAAAACCCCAGGGCAGCCCAAGCAGCTACTGAACAGGATTTGCTACAGTTGCTGACACACTGCAGAGTAACATCCAACAGCTCTGCAAAGCAAAACCAACTTCCCACCTCAGGTTTCTCTGGTAGCAGCCAATTTCCTCAGTGTGCTTACCAGGGGCTGTAGCCAGGACACAGTCAGGGACTGTCCAGCACACAGGCAGGGTCACTACCACCCCGTCCCCACGGACTCTGCTAAGCCTACTGCTGCAGCTTCTCACGCGCGCGGCTGCGGAGAGGAGCCAGCAGCTCCCGGGCGCGAAGGGAAGTGCTTACGTTAATGTCGCAGCGCTCGCCCGTGTAGCTGGCGCTGCACAAACACTCGTATTTGTTCTCGGAGTCTTGACACGTGCCTCCGTTCTGGCAAGGGTTTGGATCACACTTGTTTATATTAATTTGACAACTGGAAAGGAAAAGTGTGTTAGAATTAAATGAAGTTTCTACTGCGGGTTCTCATGCCATAGAACACACAGCCTACAAAAGCCACAGTTATTTGAGAAGTGCCTGCTGCATTTTTTTCAGGCACTTTCTCCAGGTCCAACAGCATCAATTTTTTTACCCACTCATACCCATCCTCCTCTTGTCATTTCTGTGTGACTGAAGCCACTCTGGGTCTCTGGCACAGTTAATGAATTCTCATGGGGCACAAGAACTACAGCCTGGACACAGTTCATGCTGCTGCAATTGCTGCTGTCAGCAGGATTGGCTCAAGCCTGTCTCTGCAGAAAATAATACCTAGTTTACAGGTTTGGAGCAGTTGTTTGAATGGCAAAAGGATGCAGCATTTGACCCTGCTCGGGTATCCCACTGATCCCGGAACCATCTCCTCTGCAGGCACCAGAAAGCAGCACTTACTTCCTTCCAGTGAAACCGGGCTTGCACGTGCAGTTGGCTCCCCAGCTCTCGCTGACGCACTTGCCACCATTCAGACAGGTGAAGTTCTTGCCACATTGCTGAGGTGGGAACGGCCATCTGGGAAAAGCAAGAGACAGCCTTAAAGCCATGGGGTTTTGGGGAAGGTAGAAGTGTCTTTGGGCTCAGGGAAGACTGGGCTGGTGAGGGCCATTGGCACAGTCACTGGAATTTCTAGGAAAGCATTTGGCTTGTGGAGAAGGGAACAGTCTCCAAACGCATCCATAATCTCAGAGCATTGCTTCGAGTGTGCTCGCAGAACACGCAGGCTCCTGCTCTAGCAGTACTAGGACATCCCTCACATCGTTGCCTATTCTTGCTGATGAAAATACAGAGCCAGGATACTGGTGGGAAATTCAACCCGGAGCAAAGCTGGGCCCCAGGAAGGCCAGTGCAGGTACTGGGTAAGTGCCCACACCAGAATGAAGACAGACCAACAGGAACTGCGACCTGGGTAGATTAGCCACCTGAAGCTCAGCCCCAGAAGTGTTTATCTCCCTGTTCCGTTTGAACAGGCACAAGTAGATGGTGGTCTAAGTAACATGCTGATCTCTACGTCCTTCACTGATAGGAGACATACCTGTGTGGCTGAAATACGCTGGAGTTTTTCAAAACTAAGGCAAATGCCATAAATATAGACCTTATCAAAAACCAAACAAACCCCAGCCCTCCTTCTGGCTCCGTACTGATTTCCCAACAAATGGTACGTGAGCTCCACGGAGGGATCGTGAAACGTGCACTGCTAAGCAGTACAGGCTGTAGGGTGATGGGTAAAAAGCCTTTTTTCTCCCAGTACACATTTGATAAGGAGCAGGATACTCAAACAGACATTTTTTAAGCCATACACCGAAACAATGCCCTTAGTCTTTGGACCGATGCCACAAAATACAACCAAGCCCTTGGGGAATGCTGTTAATCATTCTAGGAGGGCATATGTATTTTTATCTAATATTTAGGACAGTATTTTCCTGGGAAAGGCATGTTTCTGCAGGGGCAGTAGCAATGGGCACCTTCATCAGCACCGACAGCGTCCTGCTCACAGGCAGGCCAACTGTCACTTGGAAATTGGCTGCTGCGTACCAGTGGTAGCAGAAATACCCCCTGTTAAGAACAAGCCACCCCTATAAACCCTGCATCAAAGGTGTGATAAACCAGCATCCTCAGCAGAGATTAGAGCATCCCTCTTCTACCCTCTGCCCAGGGGACCAGGATCTGTACTGGGACAATTCCTACCCCTCCAGGACACTCAGTGAACTGGATACTTCAGGACACAGCTTGCTCCACCTCTGGGGGCTCCTTTCACATCAGAAGCAGACCAGAGGGGAGTCAAATCCTGGAGAAGATGGATTTCTCGGGGAGTGAAGAGGGCAGTGACAACAGGCTACAGTGCCTGAACTTCAAACAGCGCTGAAATGCGGCCTGGGGATAACCCCCAGAAAAAGGAACGGTCCTTACCCTGTCTGAGGCTGAGCACCCTTCAGAGAGGATTTGGACCTGGATGGCACCTCCCAATTCACAGCAGAATTTAGGTGCTTTACCTACCAGACACCTGCAATGAAAATTCATCCCAAAGTGTCCCAAAGTAAAAGTCCAATTTATCTGGGGCTCCTCTGACCCCTGCATCAAACCAGCCAGGGACTTACTCGCAGCGCGGTCCCGAATACTGAGGAGGACACTTGCAGGAGTAGCCATAAACCCCATCAACGCAGGTAGCTCCGTTTCGGCACTGGTGCCGCACACAGTCATCGACGTTGATGTCACACTTCTTCCCAATGAATCCCCGGAAGCACTCGCACTGGAAATCTGCTACTGCATCGACACAGTCCCCATGAACACATGGGCTCGACTGGCAGTCGTCGATGTTGGCCTCGCAGAGCAGCCCCCCCCAGCCAGCGCTGCAGGCGCAGCTGAAGGAGTTGAACAAGTCCTCGCAGGTGCCGGCGTTGAGGCAAGGGCTGGAAGAGCAAACGTCAGCCCCGGTGCAGCCCAGCTGGATGGTCCTTGGGCTGGACTGCTGGAACTGCTCTGGCTGCGGGTACGAGAGGTGGGCAGTGAAGGGCAGGTAGATCCCCCCTATCTTCACTTGTCCGAGGCAGCCAGTGAAATTTTCAGCTAGAACAACGGGTGCGTTGTTCTTTAGGAAGTCCAAGTTCCCAGCATTTCCCTGCAGCGTCACATTAACAGACCCATCCAAACGAGCCAGCCATCTGGAAGAAAGCGCAGATGGCTCTTCCATGGACACAGAGATGGTGTGCCAGGCGCCGTCCGCGACGGGCGTCTGACTCTGGAAGCTGACACCTTCGATGCTATTCCCACTCCTGATGTCAACAAGCAGGGAGGAGTTCTTAATGGCTATCTGGAGGGAATCCACTTCTTCCACAGCCCGAAGCAAAACAGCATCTTCATCCCTAGTCCTGAAATCCACATGGAGGCTGCTGAGAGTCCTAGTCACTGATGTATTGGTGGTAAATTCAACAGCAGCATAATTATTGAATGTTGCATTAGACAGACCTATAAATAAAGGGGTAGAGCATAAGGGAACTGAAAGACAATTGGTGTTGTGTTTGAGGCAGACCAATGGCAAACTCCTGGCAGGTTCTCTCCCTTAAGAATCCCGCAAGCTTAGTGTGAGCAGGATTACAGGCCTAGCTGCTGGCAGCCTTAAAGCTCTTCCTGTTTACAGTTGCACCTCTGATAATAATACCCAGTTCTTGTGCAGCAATTCTTACTCATCAATCTCACAGCACTGCACAGAAATATAACTACTCCCCTTTTACTGCTGGAAAAACTAAAATATAACTCAGGAAAGTAACATACCCAAAGCTGCTGAGGAAGCCAGTGGCAGGGCTGGGAACACCCCAACATCCTGAGCTCCAGGACACTTTTGGGACACCAGACAACACCCCCTCCACAGCAGGGCATCATTAGCTAACTAGTTTTTGTCATTCCCTCTGGTTCTGTCTCAGGAGGACACTTAGACCCATTTGCAATACTTAATTGCGTCCTACTTGGTGAAGCAAGTTGAGACTCTAGAAATGGCTGAACGTTGCAGAGAGCAGGATGGTCCTTGTGCTGGGCAATCACTCCACGACCGTGGACAGGCTCTGATCAACTCACTGTAACACCTCGGAGTATCCTCTTCGCTCTATCACAAGCCAGTGTCAATCCATAAAGAGCATCCTGCCTGCAAGAGGGTGCACCTGGCACCATTCCCTTTCCTTCTGCAGAACGTGCTCACGTTTATTGCAACAGTACACACCAGGAATAGTGAGACCGTCAGGGATTTTACCAACACATAAGCAGGGTACAGCACTTACACACATATCCTGCTGGAACATCCATACAGGTGGTAGCTTCAGGACATGGGTCACTCTCACACCAGACTCTCTCTTCACAAAGTTTCCCAGTGAAATTTGCTGGACAGCTGCAATGGAAATCATTCCAAGTGACAATGCATCTGCCACCATTCTGACATGGTTCAGACTGAAAAACAGAACAGCAGAATTTAGGAGCAGTGTCATTCATCTTTGGATCTGAGACAATTGGCTAGAAGCAAATGTGACAATGAAGTTTAATAGGGACAGCACTTGAATCAAGAAGGGTAATTAAAACAGCAAAGGAAGCACGAGGGTCTCTGTACAAGAAATTCCTAAGCCTCTCCCTGTGTGCTGATGATCAACAGGAACTCCCCAGGCAGAGCTCCACCAATTCCAGAAAAGAACAAAACACAAAAGCAAAGGTGAGAAATGGGTGAAACAAGCTGCGAAGCCCCTGAAAACCTCACAAAATTCTGTCACTAGAAGGACACACCTAATACAAGAGGCATGACAACACTTTACAGCAGCACAGGCTTCAAGAAGCCACTGCTAGGGAGGATGGCTCCCCCACCTCCACAGTGGCATGAAGGAGAGACAGCTTCTGATCTAAGGGCACCTGGAGACAGCTCCTTGAATTGTTTTTGTTGAAGTGACAGATTCCTGGGGAAGAGGTTGTTGTGCAATTGAAAGAGGAGCTGGAAAGGTTACTGGTTAGAGGGTGGAGTCTGGAGAGCAGGTGTGCTCGGCACAGCAGGGGTGGGCAGCACGAGAGCAGGACTGCCCAAGTTCTACGAACCACTGAAACTCCAGGGGAGCTACAGAAAACATGGTGCTTAAATCGCGTGCAGATACTGACTGAACTAGGAGCGTATGGGACCATGTGTCCTTCAAAACCAGAAGATCAGAACTTTTTCACGTATCAACAAGAGTCAAACTCTTCTGTAATTGCAGAACTATAATCAACAACTGCACCCACGCAGAGACAAACGAGAGACATCCTACCTTGCAGGTGTTATCAGAGATGCAGCCGTTCACAAGATTACCATTCTGAGTCCTGTTGAGCTCCTGTGGCAGACTGTAGTTCTCAACCTGAAAGAACTGTATCTGGTGGCTGTTCAGTTGGACGTCTTGCAAACAGCCTTTAAAATAGCCTCCCCACGAAGCAGCGCTGTCCGGGTTCGGGTGCCCACCAACATACACCTCATACCCAGCCAAGAGAGGTATTGCTAGGAGCTGTCCTAGCTCCAGATATGTGTCCGATTGGTGAGCACCAACAGCTCCTCCTTGGAAAGACAGAGCTACCAAATGTCTCCTCCCATCAACTAGATTTTCTGGGAAGGTCACCGTATCTGTAGATAGCGTCTCTATCTTGAGCTGGCCATTCTCCAGGTACATGGTGAGGCAGGGGGCGGTTCTGTTGCCGATTTGCAATAGCAAACCGTTAGGTTTCCGACTACGAACAAAAAAGGAGATGTTGAAGTTTGCACCAAGGCTGTCAGAAAGGGTGAAAGAGGCAAAGCTGGTGGAGTTCTCTAGGCCAAATGTTGCTGCTGGGTGCTCTGGAAGAGAAAAGAAACGCGCATTAGCTCAGTGACGAGGGGAATGCAGCCAGCACAAGGATATTCTAAACTGCAGCTCCTTATGAATGGGGCAAGACCTTTCTTCCCAATATTTTCAACACGCATCAGGATAATTATGCTCTCGCCCCACACGGGTCTGGGCAATTAAGAAGTGAACGTGTCCTTGCTTTATCTGGAGGGCATGAATTCAAGTAGCAGAAGCGGGAAATACAGGTCTCGCAGAGTCCTTGCCACCCAACAGATTTTCTCAAAGAATTTGAAGCTACAAAGTTGCTTTAAAAAAATCATAAATTTGGTAACAGCAGAACAACTCCATACTTGCCATGCTTAGGGCTCAGGATGGAAACAAAAAACTGAGAAAATATTAATATAAGCCTTGCAGGAACGAAAAAAATACAAACAGATATGATTTTAACTCAAAATTGTTAGAGCTTCCTTTGACACTGTGTTTTATCTATAAAGCATCACATGCCTATTCATCCTCAACTCAGGACCTAAGATCAACTTTTCACAGTACAACAACTTCCCCACTCTCCTGCATTCATCTAGAGCTGATACAAAGTCCAAGCCTCTGGCTCAACAAGGAACAACATCTGCACCACAAAACTGACAGCTGTTCCTGCAGGAGCGACAGAAAAAGGCTCAAGGAGAATTTTATTTACAGAGTATTTTGCTTTAGTTTTCTCAGTGCTCCAGTAGAAAATACTGCTTCCAGAGCTAGCACCAGTGCTTATCCAGTATCTTTGAAGCATGGATTGCCAAGGGAAGCTGGCAGATGTAAAAGATGTGCCACTTACCATATGTGCACGTGGGGCCTCCGTAAGGCCTAGAACAGTCACACCTGAAGGTTGCCCAAAGGTCCACACACAGCCCTCCATGCAAGCAGGGCTGGGAGAGGCACCACTCTGTCCGGTCACAGCCCCGCTTCACTGGGGAGGACTCACCCAGAGGCAGATGCCCCGGGAGCACAACTTCAGCATCTACCTGAAGATCCTCCAGGCAGCCGACAAAGCCTTGCTGGCTCCGTGTGTTGTTGGCCACTGGAACATCAGCACCTCCGATGTAGACATTCAGGAAGGCGTGCGGGATCAAAGCAGGGCTGTGGGGGACGGGAGAGCTCTGCAGGCAGACACCTGCCTCACAAGAGTCGTGCCAGAGCTTCAGCTGCACAGTGTCGTGCAGAATGACTTCGACTTTATGCCACTGGCCATCGTCGACTCTCAGCCCTTCCAGGAGCAGCGTGCACCCAGCATCCTCCCACTTCAGTCCTGCATGCAGAATGCCATCAAAGAGCTCCAGGAACAAGTATTCAGCTTCATGGCCTCGGTAAAAAAGGATAGCGCTGGGCAAGGTGGTTCGGAACCGGAGGGACACGCTGGCAAGATGATCTCCTGCTACATCCCTCCTGCTCTGATTGTTCATGGGCAGCTCAACGAGGAGATACCCTCTGGAAGCAAAGGAAAACGTTGTTGGTGTTGAGCATGTGGCATCATAGAAACCAGGCTGGCACTGGCACAGGTGGCCGTGGCTCTCAGCTTGGTAGGTTGGGATGCACAAGGCCTCATTTTGGCAGTCGTGCGTCTGGCACCCAGTGAGCTTGACAGAGCAGTTCTTCCCTCCCCATACAATGCCATCCTGGCTAGGGGCACAGTGGCAGGTATAGTCAGCAATGCCATCCTCACAGACAGCTCCATTCTTGCAGGGACCCTCCTCACACTCATTGATGTTAACAGCACATTCCACACCTGCGAAAGAGATTTAGAAAGGGGATCTCACTGCAGGGGATTGTGACTCCCTTCCCCAGAGCAAGCCTGCCAGGCACAGGCTGCCCACCCCAGCACTGCTGCTCCCTAAACCCTTCTCTTCAGGGAAGTGCCAAAAGACCGAGAGCTGCCAGCAGGAAGCCCCAAGCTCACTGCAGAGTGGCCTAACACTCCCGGAGCAGGAAAAACAGACTTCTGTGCTGTCCTCCCAGATGCTGCAAAGAGGGTGCTATTTATAGAGCAGCCGACATCATCCAGCAGCCTGCTGTCCTCTCCCAGGCAATCTCAAACACCACAGGTAACCAACACGCAGAGGACATTAACGGGACAAAACAGCAGACAAGGGGTTTAAGCTTCTTTCGTAATAGATTGGGTACACTGAAACTCCAATTAAGTCTATAGATGTGACCGGAGCATGTTTCAGGCACCACTGCTGCAGACAGCATTAAAATGGGAAGTTATTGGAAAGCCTCAGTTAAGAAAATTCAAATTCCCAGATGACCCTCCAGTTGTAAACCACTCACAAAATCCAATTCATTACCAAAGAACAAACAAAACGTGCTCCACAGGCACTTTGCCGTACGGGCACTAAGCTGATTGCAGTTCTGTCCAGTCTGGCGTAAGTGACCTGGGTAAAAAGTGACCGCATTGTCTCCTCGGGGCACAGGGATCCCAACAGGGCTCAAGGAAATTGCGAGACACTACGCTCCAATCTGGCTAATGAAAATCTGCCGTCATTTTCCCGAGCATCTCCAGACTGACAGAAGAGCCCTTCTGAACCAGTTCACTCTATCTAGCCCATAACACTGGTTCTCGCTAATCTTCAGAGACAGTCACACAGATAACCCAGGCATGGATTATCCCAATCTAATAGCATTACCAGCCGATCCAGCCAGCAAGCACAACGAGGACAGCAGAAAGAAAAGGAAGGAATCCACACACAAAGCGGGGGAATCAAAACACAAAAGACATTTGTAAAGAAAAGCCACTAGACAGAATGTGCACGTCAAAGAGATTAGAGAGTTGCCTGAGGGAAAGAGATGAGGGGAGATGGGGCATTAGGAGCACTGGAGCTGGACTTGATGTGTGATGAAAAAAAGAAAAAACAAAACAATTTAGCAAAAATAGAGGCTTCCTGACTTTCTGCGTTGCTGGTTTGTCCCCCTCACGGCCAGCCCTGCACCAACGCCTAGCACCCTGCTGCCTAAACCAGTCGCTCTGCTCCTCTCAGCCCGTGTTCCGCTGCTGTTACCAGGGCTATCTCTGCAGAGAGGCGAAGGCTCAGCACCAGCTTCCAGCTCCAAAACGTCCGTTTGTGTCAGTGCAGGGACGTAACACGAATGGAGCTCTGAGAAGCACTGAAAGAGAAATGGAAGGCTCTGGTAATTCTGCACTATGCTAGAGCTGTTCTGCAGGCAACGTTATCTCGGGCTTCTCTTGGATATAGCTCTCTACTGATGTAAACTAGAAGAGGCCTGCTCTGTGTAGTGCCTGTGGAAAGGCACTGAATTTGGCCAGTAATTTTGCCTCGAGGAAGGGCTCAACTGATGGACACGTTCTGAGTTGCTAATACTACCTCAGCACAGTATTTTTTTCTGTAGCTATTAACACTGGGCTTGCTCAGCACTCAGGACCTGGGGGTGATCTTACCTGGAAAAGAAGCAGCAAGGATCAAAATAAGATTTTGGCACAAAGCTATGGCCACACTTGAAGGAAACGTGTTGGAATAAATAGGGTAAAATGGACATCTCTGGTCCTGCAGAAACCCAGTCTGGGAGAAGATGGGAAGGCTTCAGTTGGAATTAAGAAAAAACAGTGGAGCAGAAGAACTATGTGGAATGGATTTCCTGAGCTGTTGGTGGATTGGAAGGCTCCCGAAACTGTCAGAGGCAGGTCCAGAGTCCCATTTAAGGGGAGAGGCTGTTGAATGGCATCAGAACAATAGATTTGGGATAGTCCCATGCCCTTGAGATGCTGTTCATTTCAAATCAGAGCAGTTGATATTTACCAGGGCAATGAGAAGATAGCATTGGTTTGGAAAACAAACGGAGAAATGCCAGGAATTTCTGCATTTCTGAGAAGGCTGGGAGGGAGGGAAGGAGGGAGAGGAAGAGCCCCCTTTTCCCGGATCACACTCCTGACCAGGTGTCCTGGCCCAGCCTGCTCTCCCCACTGCACAGCAGCAGGAACACCTGCCTGGGCTGTTCCCAGCCCCAGCTGACACCTGTGGGGTGAGGCTTCACTCCGGGAGGCAAATTAGTCCCTCGGGTGAGTGCACAACCCCAGGCTGGTGGCTAATTAAACACCAAGATTTCCCAGGGGATGCAGCTCCTTTGATTTCTTCAACTGTTTGTTTGAAATGGGTGAAAAGAATAAGCTGACACTTCAGGTCTTTACACTCTGCAGTCTAACCTCACAGGCGAAGGAAATGTTCAGCAGCAGAAAGAAAGGAGGGCAGCTCTTCCTAGAGGAACCAAAACCACAAGCAGCATCTCACCGCTGTCACTGCCTCTGGCAGCGCAGAGCCAGCCTTTGCAGGACTACAGCCGGAGAAGGAAAGGGCCTCTACAACACCACTCGATGGACCCCTGCCCTCTCAGAAGCCAGCACAGTGCCAGATTTGAATCTGGAACCATTTTAAGACAATCTGGTAACAGAGGAGACTGTGCAAGAGTTCTAAAAATCTGACTAACAACAATTTTTTCCTGGAAGCCAAAGTCACCCGTTGCTGAAGTTATCCAGTGCTACATCACTAACTCCTTACATGCCTCCCAGTGACCCCACCTTTCATCAGCCAGCTCTCCCACCCTCTCTCCTCCTCCGGTATCACCAATGATTTTTGTCATTAGGAGACTTTAAAATGTTCAATGAGTTTCTTATCTAGTATAAGACTATGGAATGCAAACCAGTGGAACCCGTTATCTGACAATCAGACAAGCGTTATTTGAAAGGCTGCTATCTGGGGACAAGTATTTGCAAATATTCCGTCAGTTTAAGCTACAGTCCCAAGCTAACAACCCACAGGCGTTGGGTCAGAAACACATTCAGAAGTGGTTGAGCTTTAACAGCCTGCAGTATTTGCAAACACGAATCTATTCACTACAGTCTGAAGTGTTATCAATGTGGTGAGAACAATCTTGTTTCCTAGATGCAAGTTTTACTAAAATCCATACAGCTCACTATTCCCTAAAGGATGGTAACGATTTACTGACTGCTATTAATAAGCAAAGATTCACTGTATACAGGGTAAGAATCATATACTTCAACAGAGAGAAGAATAAGCACGCAGAGAGGTATTCTAGTTTTGTTGTTATGTACCAAAAAAGCTTGAAAGACAAGGTCTATTCATGGGCCCAATCTTGAAACGTCAGGTCAGTGGGGCTTCCCGGCCAGCCCCAGCTTGCTCTCTCCTGTATGACAGCTGAATTCCTCACAACCTTCCCCTGGTGCATCCTAATTAGGGTTTGTATTATTATTATCAAAAGAAAAAAGGAGGGCAGGGAGAGAGCGGGGAGAGAGAATTAGCTGCAACGAACGGCCCGACACAATTCTATTTGCACAATTACTGCCATTTCCATGGCAACACACTGCTTTGACCTCTCTCCCACCATGCACAACTACTCAAGGAGAGGGTGGGGGAGGAGATGGAGAAGTGCATAGGCCAGCAAGGGGTTTGTCCAAGGAGTTAAAACTAAAACTATTTCTGAAGAAAGGAATTTTAAATCAAAAAGGGAAAACTGCAAAAACACCTGTAAAAAGCAAAACTAACGTTTCACAGAACGACCAGGGAGACATCTGTGTGTTTACAGAGTACACCTGAATGCAAAGCAAGGACCCGTGCCTCAGAACACCCCGGGTTTGATCACTGCACAGGGCAAGGCACAACTGGAGCAAAGATGCAGGGGGAACGTGCTGACAGCTCTGCATTCGTCTTGCGGCAACAAGGAAATTCCTTATCCTAAAGTTTCCAAAACAAAACTTCAGGTCTCTTCACAATAAAAACATTCTTCCTTCTAGTCAGTTCTCCTTCCTTCTCATGCCTCAAGCTACCACTAAGCGCACAACCAGCTCCCTGCCGCAGGCAGGCACACAAACATTCAGGACACATCGCAATTACCGTATAGATCTCGTTACCTGCCAGCAGAAAAACTCCCCTCAGGATCACGCCAATCAGCACAGATTTCATGGCCGACTCCTTGTGGACATTTGTGACAGTAAAGGGGGAAAAAGGGGGGTGAATGGGGGGAAGGAATGATAAAAAAAGGCTGGACCGAAACAGCAGAATGTGTGTAAGCTCTCCCTGATGCCAGGCAGACAAAAAGGGATTGGAGATGGAACCAGCCAATATAGAAGAGCCCTGCGCTGTGCTGAGATCTAATCCAGCCCTGCTCTAAACCTCCCCAGCTGGCCTCTGTCAGTGCTGACATGAAGAATGTGGACTCGTGGCGGAGCCCGCTCAGCTGTACAGTAACACCCGGCAGGAGCCACAGCGTTGGCTCCGGCGGGAACGAGTCAAGAGGCAGTCCCGTGACCTCGCCACTTCCCAGGTGAATCTGCCAAATTCCCCAAGGAAGGCCAAAAATAGGGATTTTTCTTCTAAAAGGCTAAGCCAAAAAGCTGTATTTCCACCACCGTGTAATATCCAAACCATACAGATACAGAGAGTTCCAAATGCAGAGGCCAGCCTGGGCCCTGCTGTACATTCAGAACTGGCTTAACTGGGGAGCAGCACTTTGCGTGGTTTCCTTCCTCCACGTGCCCTGTTCTGTGCATTTGTGAGCACGAGCATTTCCACGCTGCAACATTCAGGAAGAAGATCTCAAGTTTTAACTACCATGATCCTTTTCTCTGAAGTCAAACTGAGCGGAAGGAAGTTCCCTGCATCATGCTGACTGTGTTGGTTCAAATATGGGACTGACTTCAGAATCAAAATTCTCTTTTTCCTTATTAGCAACCCTCTAAAGCCACCCGTTGCAGTATCAGGCTTTTCTCTCTGGTTCTGTTTTTTTTTTTAAATGTGGTTACTTTCATACTGTAAAGTTCCTGGCAGCAGGATTGTATTTTCATGTTGCAAGGAGCCCAGAGAAGGTTCTGGTTTCTGTGAACAAATGTTTTCTGGGACCTTTTCACCAAACCTGGAATTTCTGTTAGTATCAATGTCAGGTCCAAGCAAACAAAAACTCCCCCACGTCAGACTTCAGAATCTGCACTAGCAGTATCACTGTCAGATAGTAAAAGAAAGCATGCCAGCAACTCTTGTACCCATTTTATTTTCTTCCAAACACGCCAGTCAGTTTCACAGATATTCTGAGTTGAAGGGATAGGGCGAGTGTTTGTTTGGAGTCAAAACTGCTCAGATAGTCACATCTGGGTCCTATGCACACACGGACCCAGCAGAGATTTAATGCTCTCTGTATTAGTATGACCCCACTGTTACGGCTCAGGAGAAAACGAGTGGGTCGCTTGTGCCCCTTCAGCCACCTGCTGCAGCAATGAGGTGTAACAAGTATGAAGACTGGAGAAGGTGAAATCCCTCTGGAAGGGAGCTGCGGTGTGGAGCGGAAGGGAGCCAGAGGGGGGGGTCTCCCAAGCGTTCCCTAGCTCCCTTCAGCTATATTTACCAAAAGGGATTCTGCTGAAGGGGTAACAGTCCTCTAATCTCTTTACTAGCTTAACCTTTTAGCTGCCCTTACTGTAGAGGCTACATCTCTCAAACAAATCTGACATCAAGAAATGCAAGCACAGAAAAACTACATCTATCCAAAGGTGATTGATTAGTAGAAAGAAGCATCTCCCATTTACTTCATGACCCACGACCCAGGAATTCAAGCCTGTCTGATCTGGGCTGGCACTCGTACAGAGTGCCCATTTCTAGTGAGCTACACAGAAGATATTCTGCTGCTTTAAGGACAAGGTCAATAAGCCCTCCAATTACACTGAGATACAGCCACAATCACAATCCCTCCCAAATTTACCACCACATCACCTTCTGATTTCTCCCAGAAGCAGAAGCATTCATCAGCCATGTGATAACCAGCTCAGTTTTACTATGAGCCCAAGGTGACAGTGCCCAAGGGGGCTGCAGCTGCAAGGACAGTGCCTGTGCCCTCTCCCTCAGGCTGACCAAGACCTCAGTGCTATATTTCACAACTTTATCAGGTGTGGAAATAAGAACGGGAGTGCTCAGGCCATTTACAAGCTCTTAAGGAATGAATGAGCTGAATTACACTGATTACTTCCTTGCAGGTTCCCACTCCAAATGGAGGTACCTGTCTTTTTCATGCCCTGGCCTAAACCCTTGCCTAGAACATATGTGATGGACTGAAACCATTCCTGTGAATAAAGAATTCATTTTGAGGATAATTTTGTTGTTGCTGGTTTGTTGTTTTGTTTTTTTTTTCCCTTTCCTAATATGCTTTTTCTCTTGACCACAGTTGCCTTAATTTCCAAGCACATGCAAGATTCATTCTCCTCACTTCACTCAGTACCCATGTAATTTTTTGACTGATACTTCTTACTTCCTCTTGGGGTACATCCTCTACTAAAGCATAAACTGATGCACAGAACAGGCTGTTCAGGACCTACTGTGTAGTTCTCTGAGGAATGAGGCACCACTTTTGAAACAACTACATTTCCGAGAGAGCTGGCTCACCTCCCTGGAACTGCTGCACTTGAGACAGCACTGAGGCAGTTAATTTGCAGAGAAAGAATTTCTCCTGACTCACATTGTTATCCCAACACTCCTCAAATTCCTCAGACTGAATTAAAAAAAAAAAGGGGGAAAAAAATACAGAAAGAACCCCTGCTGCCCCAAGAAAGCATTCTTCATCAGAGTAGCAAGTTCACTTTAATCGGGGGAGGCAGCTTAAACCCAAGTTCACGGCAGATCTAAGCTGCCACAGAAATGTGTTTTGAACAGAAACGTTATGGGAAGCTTCACAAAGTTGTTCTGTGATCCTAATATGAAGTAATAAGCTGTTTACCCAGCATGAC
The DNA here is from genome assembly GCA_027560015.1 of Chloroceryle amazona. Classification (NCBI taxonomy): domain Eukaryota; kingdom Metazoa; phylum Chordata; class Aves; order Coraciiformes; family Cerylidae; genus Chloroceryle; species Chloroceryle amazona. Next base: position 89,733 of record JANHFX010025744.1, read on the forward strand.
TGTACTGGGATTAATTGACAAAGGAGGGGAGATTAATTGCTATTATTTCCCTGTCAGCTTCACTCCTCCACACGCACTCGCTGATCTCAGGGACTGCTCCCAGCGTTTCACTGCAGTAATGTGTCAGAACCACCTCAGCTGAGACAAAGTCCTTTACCAAAAGCAATATCTATAAGAGCAACCTGCTTTAATCCCCTCCAAGTACTAATGAACCCAAATTTGATGCAACAGAATGAACTCCAGCACTCCTTTGCACATCATCCTGTTTCTGTCAGCTTTTCTGCCCATGTGCACGCTAAGAATTGGAAAGGATTAAACAGATCTGCGGTTTGACGAGGCACAGTGAAATTCTGAACTCTGTGAGAGTGCTGGGGCACTGAACGAGGAAAAGGGAACAGGGCACATATGTACGTGGGAATTCTGACAAGCAGGATAAACTTTAAACCTTCTCTTTGGACAAGATCTCAGCTCATCGGTACAGCACTGTGGCAATAAAGGCTCAGATAAAAGCCTATTTTCAAAGACCTCACCTATAAAAGCAATTTTTTTTTCTTGGCAGAGCCTAAATTAGGAATCTAAAGCAAGTGAGACAGGTAAGAAAAGCCCTCAAAGAACTCAGCCCAGTCACAGAAGGTGTTAACTAGGAGCTGATTTGAGAGTCTGGCAGTTGAGGTACCTGGATAATGGGTCCTTCCTGGAAAGAGCTGCACAGTTACACCACTATGACCACAGAAGGCAAATGAAACTTTCCCATGCAAAAAAGGGGTAAGACAGCCTCTGGAATGCTGCTACCTACTGTTGCAAGGAGTTAAAGGCACAAGGTTTTCTTCTGGCTTCAAGTTTTTCTTTTTCCCACGAGATGGCAGCCTAGTAACACTGCGGAAAAGGTACATCCACCTCAAAAATGCAGACATACAAGATTGTGCTGGGGATCACCTTTCTCAAACTACTTTTTGGTGTTAAGTTGCTCAAAACAAGAGTACACATGAAATTTAAAGATGCAGAAGGCCGAGAAGGAATATTTTAAGCTAAGATGAGGTTTAGGCCTAGTTAGCAGTGTAGCTTCTTAACAGAGCTGATGTGGAATGCTCACTATCCCCTAGTCTCTCAGCTAGAAAACTGAGACCCATTAGGGTCAGGCAGGGCATGTGTGTAAGAATCCAGACTCCCCACTCCACTGTAAACAGAGAAGGCTTCATTTGTTCACATCACAAAGACCTCTTGACCTCCTAACATAGCAGATTACTGCCTTCAGCCAAAAATCGCTGGCTCTTATCATCCAGGGGTGTTAGGGAATGGAGATGTTTTACAGATGTTATATGTGCTGCTGAGACAATCTGCTACAGTCAGTAGCTTGTGACAAGTAGAATGTTAAGCACCCCTTTTTTATTTGAAGGCTAGTTTTGTTCACCTTCATAGTACATGTATAAACCCAACCCCACAGTACCCTCAGAGAACTTTTACTCCAGGACGCAGATCCCCTCGATACACTCATCTCAGATTCCTCTCATAGTTGATCTTATGTCTCAAAATCTAGTCTGTAGCCTATCAACTCGACCAAAATCACATAGCTTTCCCATGGCGTTCGGGCCATGAACTACAGACCTCCTGCTGCACCACTCCTGCACCCCCACAGTCCATCTCAGCCCTGCTCAGCAGCCTGGGCTACCCAGCCCTGGATTCCAGTCCTGCAGCAACGCAGGGCCTGTGGCACAAGTGAACCAGAAGGACACAGGCCCGACTGAACCAGAAGGACAGGATTCCAGCCACCCTGCTGCACCAGCATTACCTGAATAACCTGGCAGGCAATGGCAAAGGAAGCCGTTAGTGAGGTCCACGCAGAGCCCTCCATTCTGACAGGGCTGGGACTCGCACTCGTCAATGTCAGTAGCGCAGGTCTCCCCTTTGGATTGAAAACACAAACAGGCATCTTAACTGCACACATGCATCACTGAAGGAAAGAATCTGAATGACGACGGTGTTTCTAATTTTTTGCACCACTTCTTTGTCATCTAAAAATGCAGAAGAATTTCTTGAACTATAGCATGTGTCTCCAGACACTCTGGCAAAACAAACACTATCACTGAAACAACTGGGGAAAATGACATACAGAAGGTTATTATTTTTTCAGGGAAAAATGATTCAAAGTGTAATTGTTTAGCTGCTTCTACCAGGGAATTTCCTAAGCTGTTAAATCCAGCCTTTTTTACACATCTATACACCAGAGAAAGGGTGATATTTCACAGAGCTTCTAGCTCCAAGAGCAAGATATCAAGAACACCCTCTTCTACCCACTCTGATTATACAGTTGCTGTCATGAGAATAGTTTCTGCCCAGTTATCTAAGACTCCAGGGAATTAGTTTCCTCTGAAGAGCAGTTTCACAGATACCCTGTAGGGATGAATTCTGCCATATGCATGAGACTGACAAAGAGAAACCACCTTGGCATCTGCATAGCCAGAGGGCATTCATCAAAGCATTTGGGAAGTGCAGAAGCTGCTTCCTCAGCCCTGAGACAGGCTTGCTGGACCGAATGACAGCTGCCTCCAGCCTGTTCTTACAGTATGTGAACATCAGGCTGCCACCCGCTCTGAACTACCAGGTGTTAAGTGATTTTTGTTGCACGGTTAACATTGCTCCGTTCCTGTCTACTCAAACCGCGCAGCAGCCATCAGGTGCAGGACGAACAGCTCCTGCATAGCTCACCTGCAAAGCCTGGCTGGCACCAGCAGAGGAAACCAGCTGCTTGGCTATAGCTGAAATGACTGGGGAAGTCAGGTCGTGTTCCGTAGTAGGCTTGGTTGGATCGCTCAAAGCACACGCCTCCGTTGTGACAGGGACCTGTCGCACACTCATCCACATCCTCTTCGCAGTGCTGCCCCGAGTAACCTGCCAGGAGACATCAGTGTCAACACCATGCACAACGTCTCTGGAACTAGTCTCCCAAACACTGTGCTGCCTTGAAGGTGAGACTAAGCCCCAGAAGACACTGGAGTAGGGAGTCCAAGGGTCCTCCATTTTCTCCACTGTGTCAAATGCAGGAGCCTAACAACCAGTTTGCAGGAAAGCATCACCTCATGATAGACAAACGCTCGATGGAAATAGGCAAAAATGAGAAAGATAATTTTATGGTTGAGAATCAGGTCAACTAAATCTTGGGGTGGCCTGTAAAGGGGACCATGCAGTGTGATCCTTAATTCTTTACTTCAACACAGCACTTCAGTATGTGCTCTCCATCCCTGTGGGCCTACACGTCAGGAGAGCAGAACAGATTTCTAACCTACCTGGCCAGCAGGCACAGCTGTAGCTTTTGATTCCTTCCACGCACGTGGCACTGTTCAGACAGGGTTCAGAGGCACACTCCAGGATATCCAGCTCACAGTGGTCCCCCTCAAAGCCTGTGTCACTGCAGTCACAATGGTAGCTGTGGGGCAGCAAAACAGAGCAATGCGTAAGCTCTTGATTTGACTGCAAATCTCAGTATGAGAGAAGAGCAAATGGAGCTAAGCTGTCACTCCTCACACCCACTTGCGGGCAGAGGAAGAGGACAGTTCCATCTGCACGAACACGCCATGCTGGTGACAGCGCAGACAACCCTCAGCAGTCTCTGAGTTCACACCTTACCTGTGAGAAGGCAAATTCAGACACACAGGTATGTTCTCAGCGGTTGCCTTTGCTGTTCATGCCCTGGAAAGCCCTTCCTGTAGCATCTGATATGTCAGCTGGAAGCAGTAACTGGAATCTTTTCCTACCTTTCTTTATCTGTTCAAGGAGTTCTGCTATTGGGTGGGTCTCTCTCACTTACTGCCATGAATCACTCTCAGTCACTGCCACTGGGACGCATATTTAACTAAATCCAATCCACCACACAGATTTCCACTCTAATTTTCCCAGGTTACACTAAGTAGACCTTTAGATAGTCCTGGTATCCAGCTGCCCAAACCGCACCGATTTCTCACCTGTCAATGAGATCACGACATGTCCCGTTGTGCTGGCATGGCTGGCTCACACATTCATCGATGTCTTCCTCGCAGTGGATCCCCTGGTAACCTGGTGCACACGTGCAGGTGTAGAACCCAACATGATCACTGCACAAGGCCCCATTCTGGCAAGGGTCTGAAGCACATTCATCTATTTCAGCATCACAGTTCACACCTTTGTCACAAAACAGAGAAATATCTGTGTTACAGATTCAGCAAAGCGTGGCTGTGCTGCCTGGACTTCTGAGCTGGAATCACAAGCGCCATGTTATCAACCCCAACTGGCTAGCATAGTGATCTCTTCTCATTTTACCATAAGAATATTGGGAGGTCATGAACAGCATGTGATTCTTACAAATCAGGACATGGAACTTTTATTTGCAAACAACATTTTGGATTTTAGTCTTCTACCAAATTTAGAAATCATTTCCAGCATTTGCAAAGCTTTAGCCGCTTTCACTCAGGTTTGCTGGAGTAGACAATCAGTCAGCACTTCACAAATAACATCCAGTTTCTAAGTAAGCCATAAAATCTCGATCTTACACACAGTTCTTAGAAATCTAATAACAGTTGTTTTGCTTTGGGATCCTCTGAGAGCAGGGAGGACAGGGATGTGCAGAGAAGATCACACCGCTAGTCAGTGTTAATTGAACTTCTGTGTGATACAGCTCTTACAGTTTTAGTTAGACATGGTACTCTTCACTTGTGTTGCGTTGCTATTAATCAGATCCCGTGTTCTACATCACAGGCAGGTGCATTTTGGGTATGGGAAAAGTGATCTCTACCTGCTTCTCCAAAACATTGTTCCATTTGTTTAAATAATATTTGCAACTTGCTTTGAGATACCTAGGAAAAAAGCATTAAGGCAATGCAGAATGCTAATTGCAGTGATACTGGATGTTAGTAGGTCATTTTATTATGAAACGCTATTAAAATTAGTGGCTAGCTCCAACACTATTAGTCTAGAACAAGAGTAAGTCATGTATTTTTGGTCCAAAGTTTCAACTTTCCCTGACAAAATAAGAGCTCCCGTGCAACTTCTATGCACCTATCTTCCCATGCTCTATTCCACCTCCTAGCTGTCCATGGCCTGGCATCACCTCCCAACCTTAGTCACTACAGTGGCACCTGCCAATCCATCTAATCTCCCCTTCTTGACAAAGGCTCACCACACAGTGGACATGGCCATCCTAATCCTGACGGAATGCGGGCCCCCTAATCTGCTGGTTCAAACCCGTCAATACCCACACAAAACTTCTTTCACCCAAATTCCAGCTGCGAGCACCAGGAAACAACCCAGCCTTGCCAGCCAAAGGCCCTAGAACCTCTGGGTGAAGCCCTAGATCATAATGCAAAGCCTCGTGTTTGACATCAGGATAACCTGGAGCACAACAAAGCTCTTCCAGCTGCTTGGGTCATTTTATCACTTCCTTGGCAGGGGAATCCCACAATCCTGAATTGAGAATTCAGCATAAGGGTAAAAAAAGAAACTGATCTGCAAAGACAGAATTATGCTTGATGCTCAAAATCAGTAATGTTAAGGCCAACACAGAAATTCTGCTTTTTTTCTCCTTCATCTCTGTTCATTTTTATCAGAGTGAGTCAGCATCATGGGCTTCATTCCTGATGTTGTAACTTTTCCTCATTCCACTGGTAATCAGAAGCATTCCTTAACAGCAGCCTAATTTAAACACTTCAGCCTGTGACAACAAGGGAGGCTGAGAAAGTTCATGTGCTGGATGGTACCAGGCAGACTTGGGTGAAGTACAACCACATTCCACCCTGATAAGCAGGGGAGAACCCCCCTGCTGCCTCCCTCACAGATGACTCACAGGTGTAGGTTACTCTCTGAGTCACCACTAGCACAGATGCACAAAACCAGAGATAACCATCACAGGCCAACAAACACTGGCCAGGTGTGAAAGAACTGGAAAAGAAATCTCCAGCTAAAAGACACTTTATTCCAACTAGACTACTTCCCTCAGAGAAATCCTGCAGGACAGATAACGAACCACAGGCCAGACAGGCTGAGATAAGTTACACCTGGAAACACCAAGTATGCATTTCCTGATAACAAACCTCTTTTCTGGTCTATCTCCCTTAATTTAATACTGAGAGCTAATCACATCTATTTTGTAACTAGTACACAAGTCTCACTCAGCCCATTAGATCCATGTCTCTCAACATCCACACCATCCATGGAAATCAAAGCCTCAACTACTGCCTGGAAGGTGCAGCAACAAGCCCTACACCGTTATTTACACACAGTACCAAATGCTCCAGAAATACAAGTCATGCAACAGAGATTTAGTCTTGTGGCTGTAAAACAGCAGCTTCTCAGGACAGCTACTAACACTACAAGACGCATCGGCAAGCTGCGGAACTACGTAACCCAACCACCCGGCTAGTACATGAGGATGAAAGGTACCTGTGTAGCCGGGGACGCACTTGCACAAATAGTGATCCATCTCATTCAGGCAGGTGCCATTGTTTCTACAGGGCCGGGACGCGCACTCGTTGATGTCTATTTCACAGTTGTATCCTTGGAACCCCGGCACACAGAAACAGCTATACTCATCCACCCTGTCCCGGCAGATGGCTCCGTTCTGGCAGGGGTTCGAGGCGCACTCATCAATGTTGTCTCTGCAGTTGGCCCCGGTGAAGCCAGGCTGGCAGACGCAGGTATAGTCCCCAGGACCCTCGACACACGTCCCGTTATTTAGGCAGGGGTGGCTAGAGCACACAGAGCTTTCTGTTTGGCAGCCTTCTCCATTCAGTCCTGCTTGGCATTTACAGGTGTAGCCATTTACACTATCTACACATTCAAAACGAGGGTCTGTACAGGGGTTGCTCTCACACTCATTAATATCAACGTTACAATCAATACCTGTGAAGCCAGGCATACAGACGCACTCATATTCCAGGAGTCCTGGAGTCTGGTTGCAAATCCTATGGGCAGGACACTCATGTTTAGCGCATGCGTCATAGAGGTGTTCACAGTTTATGCCCATGTAGGCTACAGGCTCCATGGGGCAGGTGCACTCGTAACCCTCTTCCAAATCCTTACAGCTCCCACCATTTTCACACGGGGATGAGGAACAGCCACTACTGTTTGCAGAGTATGAAGTTCCTGTTGAGAGAAGAGACTTTGTTAGTCAGCACTCGTAGCCCCAAAGAAGAAAGTTGTTCTGCCAATGTCCACACGCCCACCTCAATTCCACACTGCAAAGGACTGTTCTAGCCAATGGAAGGCCTAGGAAAAATGGCCACGAAGCAGAGGTAAAGCTCATGAAATAGCAAATGGTATCTGAGAAACGGCTCCTGCTTCTGGCGAGACAATCCTGACCGCCTAGCTCTGGAAGTCAAGCAATCGCCAGCGTTTAACCTTGGGGTTAGGCACCATTTTGCATAAGCAGGTCTTTGCCCTTTTTGCTGCCTTCTGTACGTAAGTGTGGGCTGGCCAGTGGCAGGAGTCAGACTGGGAAACTCCTCAGGACTGCAGGTGGAGAGCGGGCAGCACTCTGACACTGGCACACCCTTGGCCCCCACTGCATTGCTGCTAGCTGAGAAATGTTCTCCTAACGTGCCATGCTCCACGCGAAGGATTTGCCAGGATCACGCACCACAGCATCACATTCTCTCATTCATGATATCATCATCCCAGACCTTTTTTGGTCCTGAGTGCCTTGCCCTGGTGCATCTTCTAGACACCCAGCAGTTAATCTGCCATCAGTGGTTTTCGTTCAACTCACTGCCCCATCAGCTCCTCAGTCTCTTTGTACCTGAAGGTGGAGGCACCCAATTTGAAGTCCTGAAAGGGATTTAGGGGGAGACTTCAGTTTACAAAAGCCTGCCCCTGCTCTGACCTCCCCCAGATTCCTCCCACCAAAAGATCATAGCGTTTCTCAGTCTTTTAAGAGGTGGTGTTGAAGGGGGAGGGAGGGTGCTTGGGGATTTAGACAGCCCTTTCTCTTCCCAGCATCATCTCTACACCCACCCCTCCCGGCCTCTCTCATGTGATGCCGAAGAGAGTTGCTGAGCATTGCACTGTCCAGCAATCTCATTATTCTGCCATCAACCCTTTTATTCTCAGATTCCCAGTCAGGCAGAAAACAAGGATGACGGAATCTGCCTGGAATCTCTGTGGTAATTAAGAGTGGGAGCCCAGGAAACTATTCGCAGAAGAGCTTTACTAGGCAGGAGATATGAGCCTTTGTACGCTTAATGAGTAACCAGGCCCAGCCTGCACTTTCCACGGGCCAGGAGCACAGCCTATGATAAAAAGAAGTGATCGAGTCTGATTCACAGCAGCCTCCATCTGCAAAGAAATTCCCTTTTCAACAGCATGACCAAGCACTGCTAGCACAGGCTGGCAGAAGCCATTTCAAAGGCTACATGCTTTGTTTTCTGCTTCCATTAGAAGTAGACAGTTTACATGCTTCTTGCAAATAAAGATAAACATCAAATGCCTTTGCTATTTCCTGTCTTTTCCAACATTCTTTCACAACAGACATACCTTTTTGTACCTTCTCTGTTTTGGTTCAGTGCAATGCTCAATAATCTCTATTAGACATTAACGCCCGTCCCTTACAAAAAGATTCGGTGACAAATCTGTGGCTCCATAGTCACGCACAAACTTGCAGACACAATGGAGCTGACTAGGCAGACACCAAGTCAAGCAAGCACAAAGCTTCACTAAAAACTCAAAGGCCCTCTTGGCTTACCAGAGAACAGCAGTACAGTAACAGGAGAACTCCAATCTCCTCTAAAGCCACCGAGATCTGAACAATGGCAGTGGCTAACTAGTTATGTGTACTCGTAGTCTGTGGCGAGTAACTCGTTATGTGCAGAACTGCCCAGAGAAAAGCTGAATTCCTGCCCTGTTACTGTGTTAGCTTTAGCTACTTTCTATGACCAAACGGTACTTCAGTTATGTCTAAAAGTGACAACTTCTGCAGGACCACATCTCGGAGGAAAATGTTCCTCTTCTGGCACAAAGCTCCTGTGGTAGCACAGCACTGCTCGCAAGGCACGCACAGGAGCGGGCTGAGAAGGTTGCGGCATGAATCACAAGAAATGAAACATCATCTAAAGAACTTCAAATTATTCTGGGAACTGCAGTTTGCAGAATACTACCCACCTGTCTGCCCTACTCAGCAGAGGTTACAGGCGCATTAACGACGCTAACTCCAAGATTATGTCACCTAGTCCCCTGCATACAGCACACCTCTAATACTGGGGTAGTTCCAAGGACAAAACGTGCCCTTGTCTAAATACAGGAGCACCCTACCATTCCTCCAGTGGCAGTGCTGACCTTCTGGCTAAATAATTCCACAGATGAGACACTAATTGAAAACGATTTGTTACAGAGTGATGTCAGAAAGGGAGATTTCAGCTGCGAGAAGGGAGTGCAACACTTGTGACATCCCCAGGAAGTTAAACGCAGTCTGCAAGAATCCAGTGGACAAAATGGGTATCGAAGACCTAGAGCAGCACCCAGCTTGAGAAAGAACACACAGGGCATTTTTAGCTCTGGCTTTGTTATTTTCATCCATCAGTCCTAGGGCATACAGTAATTCCTCTCACTTTTGGCATCAATTATTATAGGCATGTGAATAGCATACAGATATGCACCAAATGCTAATAAATGTCCTGAGTAACTTTTCCTGCTGCACAATACACCGAGCGTGAAAACGTGTAACTCAGACCCTGCTGTTTCATGAAAATAGTGGAAATCAGGTCAAAGAAGTCACTGAATGACAAGAGTTTATATTTTTCCACAGAAGTAGTCATTGCTGGATTACCAATCACATTTGGGATTTTTTCCTTTACGTTTCACAAGAAGAATCTGAATCTGTGATGTTTGTAAGGGGAAAAAAGCATTAAAAATATATTACAGTCATAGCATCCTGCAGCTCTACTCTGAGATGAAACTGGAGAAGACTACAGTTTCTTTGAAGAATATGGGCCAGGCATTTAGGGGTGGATTAGGAGGAACTTCAAAGACTAACAGAGTCCCATATAAAGCATTCATTGAGCCCAGTCAGGACAGGTCTGGTTTTACACTTTAAAGGCAGCTGACAAAGATTTTTCCCTGAAAGATGAGGTTTGTGACCTTTTCTATCACTTTAAGGCAAACAAGCGACATTATCAGGCTTTGTTGTAATAACTGTCTCGAATAATTTTATGCTTTATACTTGCAAGAGACATAGAAAGAGAAATCAGAAATGGAGGAGACGCTGGTCACTCAGGGATCCCCCAGGCAGTGAGCAGTTCACTGTCTCTCTTCCAGAGTCCTGAGGAACCTCTTGCTCCAGTAAACTGCGACAAGATGCTGTTGCACTGCACTGGCAGAGAGTTGCAGGAGCTGATAAGACTCTGCGGGAGTGTCGTGGGGTCTGTACCACCAGGAGGAGGAGGTTCTCAAAGAGTTTCTGGCCTTTTCTTTAAAAAACAAACCGACCAACCCCCTCAATTCTGTCTGTTCTCTGTTATCTCACACGTGTTGTGAAATCTCAGCTGTAATTTCCCCCACAACATGAGTTGCATTGAAGTAACTTCTTTCAAAGCCTCCCTTCTCCATCGTGACATTATGTCAGCTCTGCTGGCAGGTTTTATTAGAGACCAGTTATGAGTTGCTAAGAAAATACACAGGACAAGGAGCTTCAGTCACTTCATTTCTCTGCTTGTGAGATGCTGCTTTAGCATTACTCACTGGCTTACACCTTTTAGGTTTGCTTTTCACACATTTGTTTTTAAAAAAGCTTGGGAAACCCTGGTAGAGGACAGACACCCGTGAACTGGGGACACACCTGACCTCTTGGAAGGTGTTCAGGAATAACCACCTTAAAGGTGCTCCTCATGCTCAATTAAAATTCCAACAGATAAGTGGCAGCACTGGGGGTATCAGCCCAGAGATTACCCTTTTTCCTCCATACTGAAGGACAATTTTGATAATGTGTTTTGTTTTGAATATGTTTAATGTGATTCAGATAGAGGAATGTAACCGGGTAGGCACTTTACCTGGACTAGTTATGGGAACATTAATGATAGAAGGTATTGTGCCTTCCCTGTCTTTGGGCCCATCAGAAGTGGGGTTAGTGCTACAGTGTTATCCTTTAGCTAAGTGCTACCCTTGGGCTGCTTCATCCTTACAAGTGTTTATTTACATTTCCAAAATCTCGACTCGGTCATGATGTATTAAATACCTTCTGTGCTTGAATTTGTTAGCGAGTTCCTTGACTTCTGTACTATTTTACATCTTGCTCCCTACGACTATCATCCTTTACCAAAAGGCACTGCAGGCTTGTGGAGAAAGACGCTTCCTTCGGGTGTATTTCACCTGCACTACTCACTACAGCAACTGGAAAAGAGACAATTTACAGCCCAGGGGTGAGAACAGCAGGCTTCCCCGCGGCAGCCCCTGCCTGCACCGCAGCAATAACTGAGCACGAGGAACCTTCGAGTGCCTGAACTGGAACGCTCAAAGCCGCAGCCAGGCTCTGCTCCTGCTGATCACCCAGCACATCTCCTGCTAGAGAAAGACGGTGAGGGCAAGGGTAGAAAGCGAACCCCCGCACCTCAACTATCAGAGCAACACCTACTAAACAAACTCTCAATAAAGGAATGGAGAGTTATGTCTCCATGACAACAAGAAGGCATGTGCTTATATTAGTAAATCCCTGCCGACCTCTGCTGATCTTTCCCTACCCTGGTCAGTGTAAAGGATTAGTGAAAGGGCCTGTTCCCAGGATCCACACACCAGGACAGGCCTGAAAAGGGCTCTCACGCTGTTCACCCTCTCTCTTGCCAATGCTGGAAGGATGGCATATCTGCTATGGAGGGTAATGGCAGAATAAAATCAAACCCTTCTTTAGGAAGTACCTTCTGTGTACTTGTCCCGGGAGCACACAAGACCTCTTAAGGTGGCTTTACACACCCTAGGGTTTTACAAGCCCAATTTCCTTCTTGACACAGAGAGATAACCCCCTTTTTTCCCAGATCTGAGCAAACAGCATCAGAAAACAAGGCCCTGAAATTCTCTGACAAGCTCATGACATGCTAATAATTGGCACCAATTTTTCACTTAGCCTAAAATGCTCCGTACCTTGTATTCCTTGCCCGGTTTAACACAGGGACGGGCATCCTTTGACAGCTGCTTTAACAGTGGCCTTTTCTATTCAACATCAGGAAATGGGATGTGGGCACAGGAAACCTTCCAAAATACCAGTGTTTGATCACAACCACTAAGCCCCTGAGCTGCAGCAGATTACCACCTCTGCAGCCAGCAGGAGAAGCCCTGTTCAAGTAGTTTACTCTCATCTACCAGCTGCTCCCTCTCCCCCAACTTCCCATCAGCTTTTTTTTATATTCAATTCCCCTCAGAATCCTGGTCCCAGAGTCAAGTTCTTCCTCTCCAATTTTCCATAGCAACTGTTTAATTTTTTTCTCATGGTTGTGCAAAAAGGAGAAATGATACTTCAGTGAAAATGCAGGCTGAGATACTACCTGCTGGCTGAATCTAAACATCATCACCACAATCTCAGGTTGTCAGATCTGACTATCTCTGTGAAGTAAAACACGACACAACAACAAAGAGAAGATACCCTCAAAATAATGGTCAGATAGTCAAAAAATAATGTTGGCAATCAGCAGGTAGTACCTCTAAGAGAATACTGAATAAATGGCCCAGCCAGAAGTTAGGGACACAAGCAACGCCTCCAGCATCTTTTAGAAGAGTCATTTTAAAAAGAGCCTTGCTATTCATGCCTGTGCTCTGTCTTGTAGAGCTTTGGGAGATTAAAGCCACAAGCCCAGTATCGTAGCCAACTGCCAGTCTGGATGCTAGTTTAAATACCTTGAGTGCAGCCACTGCACACTGTTCAGATTGTGGGTTTTCCCATCCAATGTTTAGATGGATATTGTGTGTTCATCACTTCCCAGCCTATTTCTGATGCTGTTTTAATTTGTTACTGGAGACCACAACATGTCCATGTTAGGTTTCTGGTCTGACAGAGACAGAGATATGTACACAGTCTACTTGTGTAAAATATTTATAGAGAATTTATAAAGGCCTAGACCCCTAGACTTTCCTTAAGACAGGCCCATGAAGATGTTGCTCAGTTTCCCCTTGTGAAATATGCAGAACATTTACCCCCTCAAAGCAGAATGCCAATTCCTGGCTCTCTCCCACCCGGCTTGCCCAGTGAATTGCTGAATGGTGCCCAGGGGTGGGCAGCAATCCATGGGGCTGAGCAGTGCCAATACCGTGGCCAGAGGCATTAACACCATTAATCAGAAATACCACTTCAGGGAATTAAACTTACTCTTTGCACAGAGCAAGTAGCCAGCTAGCTTGTTTTCATTATCTGTTCACTGTTTGAATGCAGATTGGAAGATATAACCCCTATTATTATGCTTCTAGAACCTGGAGAAAGCCTGGAGCTATAAATTCATGGTTTATGATAGCATTGTATATATTGCTATAGTAACACTTTGATCTGTGCTTATGACACCCAGGTATTTTCCCTTAATAAACACTCCTCCAAGCTGACCTTCAAGGTTTACACATTCTCTGATCTCTCAGCCATTTCCACAGATCAAACGCTGAGACAGGGGGTTTCCTGTGTATTCAGTTAACCAGATCGAGTCACAAGCTTTAATTTCCAATTCTTATTTAAAATAGACTGACAATCAACAAAACAGCTGAAAAGATTGTATTTCTTTGTTTCCACCTTTTGAAGTGAGTAAGACTTAAACTGTCCATATGTCTGTGCTAATCTCAAGAGCTGGCATTAGAGCAGATAGCAAACTGCCAGAAAAAAGGTCTGTCTGCACGTGTGTGTGCTCTCTCAATAGGTGTCCAAAGCATTTTCCAGGTCAAAGGGATGTGAATCGTTGTGCTCATTGCTGGCCAGAGTTGTGGGAGCAAAAATGAGTAGATGCTTGCTCTGGTCTCCCGAATCTCCTTTAGAATGTAAGAGATTAAGCTGAGAGCTGTCGTGCTCATTACACAGACAGCAGCGGTAGAACTGGACTCACAGGCAGAGTCGGTGCCACTGTCCCTCTGGAGTTTACTTTAATCAGCTGGAGATAGTCCAGATCTGGCTGCAGGATGGTCTTAGAGGTACAGCTTGCAACAGGCCATCTGGTAATCAGAATTTACTCAAAATTTTTTAAGAAATAACTTAGTCTTTACTTCAATGACATTCAGACTCAATCAATTAGAAAATTAGAAAGAAGCCGTAGTCATACGCCTCACAGGGGCAAGAAAAGGTATTTCCTTATGGCCTTAAAATTCCGCAAGTGCTACCTAACCATCAGACACTGCAGTTCAAATCTGGTGGAATTCCCCTTGCAAAATAGGAGCAGGTGGAAACCAATGGAATTACTGCTTCTCTTGAGCTTTGCTGGCCCTATCAAGAAGTGTCATTCACCTGCACTCCAGAAGAAAACAAGGTTCTCAGTAAATGACTGATACCCGCGAGCGCAAAGCTATTGGTGCAACGGCCAACGGCACAAACCCCCGAGCCCTGCCAGCTCTCTGGCAGCCCACACCGAGCAGCACCCTATGGCAATGGGCCTTCCTTCTGCACAATACAAAGCCACCATAATTGGTTCACACTCCAAACCAGTAGCTATGGTTACTAGATACAAAAGACAGTCCCGCTGCTTCCCCATGGCCAGAGGAATTCCAGGCACTTGCAGCAAACGAACCAGACAAAGAAGCTGCTACAAAGAAAAGAAAAAAAAAAAAAAAGGACCAAAAAGAAAACCATACTTTGACTTCGTATTCACAGTCTGAGATGATCTGAGCAAAGGAAATTCAGGGAGGTTTCAGAAGGAAAAAAAAAAAAAAGAAAGAGACTGTTGGTGAATCAAAGGAAAAGCTGAAAGCTTTCTGCAACTCTCAAAAAGTACATAAACATCACCCACTAACGTGAGAAAACCCCACATGCAGCATTCAGCAGGTAGCAGCAGAAAAAAGGCACTTGGAGTGTATTTTCTGTATTTCATGTCCCCTCTATTTTACCTCCACTTCTTCCTGTCATTGATCACTCCTGTCCTAGCTCAGTGGGAGCCAACCAGGACTTTATAAGCACACAGTGGCCTGGGTGCCGAGAAGGATAAAGAGGCAGGTTCAAGCCCAATCATACTTTCCAGTAAAAGGTTGGACATGTTCCTGACATGACCTTATAATCCCTAGATGACTAAAACAGATGTCTAGGCCCTGCAGATCTCTAGGCACCCATTCCTGATGAAACAGAGAAATCTATCTCTTCAGGGTGCATAAGAAATTGTATACAAGGGTGACTTTCAGAGCCCAAAGACGTGTTCACGTGAACTTGAAGAATTCCAGTATATACTCCCCTAGGTACATTCCTCTTTTACTTACATGTATTTCTAAAGGATATAGAATGAAAACGAAGTTCAGTTTCTTCTGTATGGGCACAACCATAAAATTCAGAACTTTTCAAAGGAGAAAATGTTTACTAGAGCAGCTGAACACGAGACTGCACACACTTTTAGCTGTCGTGAATAGATGCACGCATACATGTGCACAGGAGAAAGACAAAAGGAGACAAGAAATAAATAGAAGGAGAAAAATAGCTAAAATGAAATGCCCCTTTACCATCCAGACAGGTTTTCAGGCTTCACATCTAACTGTGAGAGTGATGTTTTTTTTCTGCTACCTTTGCAAGGCAAGAGCAGATTACAGATTTGATCCAAAGTTACCGCACTATAGCTGGGTAAGAATCAGGCACAGAAGACAAAAACTTACCCCAAAATAAGAGGAAAAGTGGCAGCAGGAGAGCAGCACTGTACGCCCTGGAGGTAGTTTTCTTCAATTCCATGACAAGTCTAAGAGTGGCTGTTCTAAAAACCTCTGGGGAGAAACAGCAGTTGGAAACGAGCAAAGACCAGCTCTCCCCACATCACGGACCGTGGAGGGTCCTCTCTCCTCCAGGCACCCGGCCCATGCTCTGCCGAATTGGGGACTAGCACTAACAGGGTGGACAGAGTCCTGTCCACTCTCCAGAGCTCCACTCCTGGCCCGAACAAAGGCAAAACGCTGCCTGGATCCACGGACTGAACTGCTCCGGGCAGAGCCAGGCGGATTTACCGGCGCGGCAGCTGGAGAGCCCTGTCTGGCAAAGGTGGTAAGAGACTCAAGAACCAGGAGATTCAAAGGACAAGGCAAAAAGGAAAAAGAACCTTGTGTGGATTTTTGCTTTCTGCGTTTTGAACTCCTCTATATAATGAAGAAAACAAACGTGGGGTGTCCTTCCGAGCTGTGTGTCGGGAGCTCAGAAGCGGCTCGGAGACAGAGGTGGACAGGGGTCATTTCTAGGATGCAGGCTTCTGTATCAGCTCATATTTGCAAACAAACTCCAGACAAGGATCGATCACAATCTCCTGATAGAGTGCAAAGAGAAAATAAGACAAAAGACAAAAGCACCCTGCTGACCCCAGAGCCAGTTCACAGTTAGCCTGTCCCGGTGTCTCTCCTACATCATGAGATGTGTGAGCCCCCAAGACGTACAAACCAACAAAATACACGTGAACCCTCCCCTCCTCCCAGTTAAGGAGCAGTTGGAGAGATCAACAGAAGTATCTGCATAACACAGGCACCAAATCACAACATCACCTTTAGATGTATGTGTTTAGTTTTCAAAGTGGAAAAAATTATCAGTGTCCATTGTTTTCTGAGAGTAATTGGAAAAAGAGCCCACGCTCAATTACGACCTGCTAAATACCTCTAAATCCACATCACAATTGGATTAAATTAACTGTAAGGAGAATTACGTACATTGCCTCACCCTTCCACTGACAGCTAAAAATAGGAGGCAGGTAAGACTAGGTAAATTCCTAGTTTAAAGAAGACTAGCTATAGTCCTAGATCAAAAGAAGAAATACACAAGTTAGGAAGGAATTGGTGCAGACAGACCTATGTTGCATGTGATGAGAACAGCAATTCTGCAATGAGCAGCTGATTCATAGCAGTTACTCAAAAAAATCTCAGCATCCTCGCAGAGCAGACAGAGGCTGATGGGCCATGTGCAGGGAAACAGGATCTTTACTGCACTGGTGTTACCTTCAGTGCAGAAAACAGAACGGTGACAGCAAGAGCATTTTAACCACCAAAACACTGCATTTCAGGAACAAATGGTTCCTTTCACTATCCTGCCTTGGAATGCTCCAAAGATGATATATCACTTGTTATCAGCCTTATCTGGACCACCCTGCCCCCACTTTCATCTCTGGTGTCTTCAGTGTTTTCTCAAGATCAGACTCAGTATTAGTTTCTTGCCAGTTACCACAACCATCTGGAACTCATTTCTCTCTCTTTAGACTCTCATTTTGTGGTCAGGGGACCACATGATATGTGCAGAATCTTTCTGCTCAAAAGATTTTTGCTTCACTCATTGGATTATCCTTCTAACAACTCACCTTTTCCAAATCAAAGCAAAGAGCTATGAATCCACCGCACAGCTAACACTGCAAGAAACCCTGCAATTCTTCCTCGATTGAATACAGCCACTGCTGTAAACCGACCAGTGCAATACTTCCCAATCCTTGGGAAATACAACTATCCAAACTAATTTACGGCTCCCATGTCTACCTGAAGGACACACTTGGCTTTCATGGAACACAATTAGTGTATCTAAAGCCCACACTTAAAGTGGAGGTCCCCACAGGGCCCTGGGTCTCCTGCAGCTCTGCTGCTACTGCTGTGCAGCCGGTGGCACCTCATACCCCTGACAGAGCCATTAGCTAGGAAAGACTTGTTACACACTAGCTAGACTAGAAAAGAGCAAAACATTGGAGCAGCAGCTGAATGATTAAAAAGCTCCAGAGAGGAACATTCTCAGTGCCTCTCAATACATGTGAGACAATCTCTCAAGCAGTGGCTTCTTGTGCTAGTGACTGAGTTTTACTCCAGAGTCTTCATTTGGTCTTTCTGTCAAGTTAATGTTGAAGGGTTCAAACTGAACTGCTAATATGGCCAATGCATCACTAATATCACACGGGCAGGGATGCTGGGAATGGGACCTTTCTGAAGGTACCGTTTCATGCATTTGTCACAACAGGGTTTCGACTTGAGCAACCTGGGAAGTGGCAGCAGTCTATGGTTCTCGGCCAATGTCTTCCACCTGCAGAGGTGAGGCTCTCATACCTGTACTGCTGCCAGGCTTTGGGGTTGAAGCAAGTTAGGAGGGATGATCCTCTTGAAAAAAAGGCATTCTTTTGTTCTCTCTGCCCCGTTAACTGCTAGCATAGCTGAGTGTTCTGCTGGGACTTGAGGCTCTTTTAGTGCTGCTCAAAACCCAAGCTAATGAAACGCAAGCTAATGAATCCCACACAGGTAAAGATATCCAACTTCCTTTTAATAATCAAAAGCCTTAAGCCAGTGTCTACCTGTGAGGATTGTAGAATTCAATTTTTTCAGTACCCATGGTCACAGTTTTATGAGATTTTGCCAGCATAAAGGACAGACCATTTCTTTGCTGGACCCATGGGCATACAAAAGCCAATGGGGGTATTAACCAGCTTAGTCCAATTAAAGGACCCTAATGCAATGCTGTTAAGGCCCCGATTTGTTAGGCTTGACTACATTTCCAAAGAAGGAGCACAACTGGGTGGATTTGTTATCTAAAGCATAAGCTCCAAGTCCTTAGTCATCCTTGCTAAAGCCTTCCCCAAACCGGCCGTGGTTTGTGCTGCCTCCGCATCACTGCGATCCAGCATCAGCATAATCTGCTCTTTAACATAGTATTAAAACTAGAGCCAAAGGACACAGCTGCTTTCGTCTGTGTGACACTCATTACAAGAGACTTAAGGACAGCATAACAGCAAGGCTTCTATTCTCAGCCAGGAGGCAGGGAACTTTGCAAGCCGGAAACGCATGCCATGAAAATGGGGCAGCAGTAGGCAAGCTGGATTAACAGAAAAGGGAGAGAGGAGGTCTGGGGGACTCAGCAGAAACTCTGTCTTCTCATGCTACACTTTTTTGTACACCCTGTACATTCTTCTACAAACAGTTCAGAATGAACTGTGCAGCAAAATACCTGAGCAAAACAGTCCATGCTTTCTGTTTGAAGAACAACGTACACTTGCCTGAGTTTCACAATCTTTCCTCACACAGGGCTTAAAATAATCCTGATATTACAGACTGGATGCTAAAGCCTAAACGTGTGATATGACAGCAAATACCACAAGCAAGCTGGTTAGAATAAAGGCATTCCTAACTGCTGTCTGTGCACATGTTGTAGCTACCTCAGAGGAGAGAGCCTCACCTTCCCTCCTCACAGTTCCGGAACCTCACCGCTGAATACGCATCTACTTTTCAGCATTGCACAATGCAAGCTAACAGCATTAAAATCTTCTGATGACTTCCCCAGCTTCACCCTCTGAGGGTTATTAGGTACAATCATAAACAAAGGAGCCCATACTAGCAGTGGTTATGGAGCTGGAACTTGGGAAGTTGAGCCAGTAAAGAAACCAGCTTCCAGCTCCACTCAAAAACAGTGTGCAAAAAATGACGGCTTCAGTACGCTCTGCTGCTCCCAGTCACCGCTGGAAGTGTCACGTATGTTTTTTAAAAATTTGGCATTTTAAGCCTACAGACTCACAGGCCAACTCTGTAAACTGAAAATTTCAAACACAGTTTGATGATAGAACGTTTGAGGGCTCTCTGGGATAACCGCTAACTTGAAATGTGCTCTTTCCTGTGACAGCCCAAGTTCCTGCCCTTATCACGCGTTGTCACTTCTCCCAGCGAACACTAGATGTCCGCTCTGCACATAGTCAGACAAAGGCCAGCGTCTGACAACAGGAGAGTTGAAAAGAAATTCCTGTATCACCAGCGTGGCCAGACCAGTGCAACCAGAGGCCTCCCAAAGCGCTGCCAGACTGCGCTGAGCTGCATGCTGAGCACTAACACCCACTGCAACATCCACACATCAGAGAAGCCATGGAAGAGTTTTGTTTCCGAGTCAAAACTTTAAAGTTGCTATTAAAACCTGGCAAAAATCACACAAAATTTCCAGTCTCAAAACATCCTAATTGCATTTTTTAGGAAACCTGAATTGATTGTGTCTATCATTGTTAACCAGAACTGCTGGCAAGGAAATCACACTGCCTGGTAAGAGTAGGGAATACATGACACTGGGCAGTCCTGGGTAACGTCAGTGAAACAGTCGGCGTGACAAGAAACAACAGAAATTGCTATTTCTTGCTATGCAGTAACTCAACAGAGGAGCATAAAGGATGGTCAGAGTTCTGTCCCAGTCTCACTCTGATCAAGTTCAGCTAAAACCGCAGCATTGAGGAATAAGAGGGCTGGCAGTGCAGTAGGACGAAGGCAGAATGAACATTTATCTGAGAGTTTCATGTGAAGCATGTCTCTGGGCAGGTCTGCATGTAGTGTACACATCCCATAGGTGTAAGTTCGGGGTGTGACTGTTCCCACACGCACAACCCTCCAAGCCTGGCCATCAGGCGCCATCCTGTGGCAACAGCCTCTCGCTCTTGTGATGCACTCGAAGGCGTGATTCCTGTCAGTCATACAGCTACTACCAGCGAACAGAACCCTGGTGAAATCCAGCCGCAGCTGAGAAACAGGGACAGCATCAAGTCCTCTTAAAAAATACCACTTCTTCAGATAAATTACACCTTAATCAGGACTCTTTCTAATCAGTATCACCACCAATTTCTCCAAAGACTGCTGTTTGTCTGCAGACTATGGGATGTCTAGGGTTAGGATCTGAGAGGACAAAATTGAAGCAGATTTGTCTGAAGTCTGAGATCACCTACTCTGCCTTGCGACATGGGCTGCTTGGGCAGAGTTCTTCATTACCTGGCTCATTCCAAAAGAGAACAAACTGTAAGAACCACAACAGGATACCCAGCACAGGCACAGTACCTATAGCTTCCTCTCCAACTGATAAGCCCATTCACAACACCCAGGCTGTAGTGAAGAGAGGGCCATTCTTCTGCCAAGTTATCTCTAAAGGAAGTTGTAGAAGTCAGGCTCCAACCATGTTTGTCCCCTTTGATCTACTCGAGACCCTGCTGGAGTGCTGCAGGTCAGCGTTAAGCCCCCTTTGATCCTCTTCCACTGCTCACAGCTGCCTCGGTGGAGGTGAATCCCTTCCAAGGGGCCTCTGGTGGCAGATGGGAAGATGAGAATGTTGATCAGCTACCAGTGTAAAAAAGGTCTCGGGCAAGATTTTCAGCAGTGAGAAGTTACAGCAGGAAGAAGGATCTGTTCAATACATGGCCTGGATCTAAGAGTGTTTTGAAGTTGTGTTGACTATTGAGAGGCATTTTTGCTGCCGATTCGGTCAGAATGATCCAACGTGCTTGTAAATACCCCTCTTCCCCACGGCTATCACCGCTCAGAGGGAGCCTCTGAGGCCACTGGAGGGCAGTGCTGGGCAGGTTTCTGATCCACCAGCCTAAAACCCGCTTTGAAAGGCAACCTTCTGAATTAGCAGATGTTTCTTGCAAATGTCTGCATTGCTGGCAGCCCTGGAGTCACGCTGGTGCCTAGGGCGCAGAGCAGGCTTCGGGGGCAAAGCTAAATGCTCAGCCAGAACGAAAGGAACCTACAATCAGACCCAAAGTAAGGGAGCTAGCCCTGCAGCAGAGCCAGGGTGAAAGGAACCGTGTAATGCAAAAGTTTGCACTCTTTGAAGGCCAAGGAAAAGGGAATTTTGGAAAAGCCCCCAGCTGGACCAGAAAAACAGACACATCCAGCTGCACCGTGTGAGCTGCGTGTTCTGAAGCAGAGTCTAGCCTCAAAGTCCTGTGTGTTGCATCTATCTGCCATGGAAATGACCCCTCTGAATACTGCATGAACCAGCAAGCTCTACCGCGTTTGCCTTCCAGATGCAATCGCTGTAGTCTCTCCCAGCCTTCATGCAGTCTGCTCTGTAATGAGGCCACTGGGAAAAACTGGACCTTCTTACCACAGCAGTTGTCGGGAAGTAAAATAGATGCAGACCATGGATGTGCCAAGCACTGAGGAATGAGCAATTTTCTCCAAGAAGCCGAAGCTGTGGGGCTCTCTTTTGCACCTTAATGAACTTTCTAGTCAAGAAATACTCCTATTACCCCCAAATCTAATCCAGGGAGCTAAACAGACATATTTGTCATTATGAAGGCAAGGGCCAACTGTACAGAACTAGCCCTGTGCCCGATTCCTGACTCCCAAGCTTGGGGATATTGTCCAGCCATTTTCAGTGTCTTAGGCTCACACACTCAGGACTTTCTAGGCTGTGTTTCACACCAGTATTACCACAATGACTGACTGTGCCACAGAACAGCACACATCTCTGAGGATAACTTCTGTTCTAAAGAGTATTTCACAGGCTGAAGCTCCCATGCAAGTCAATTGTTTCTTCTTCACAGATAACCTGGAATAATGGTCTTGTAATGGCCCTGGCTACCGTCACTTGTATTATATGACACTGAACGAAAATTTCTTCAATTCCATTTATACTTCTCTGTAAAGCTTGTTAAAACATCAGTTTCCTTTGCTTCTGCAATTCCTTTGATTCAGGCCAGATAATGGCCTGAACGTAACGGGCATTAATCACCACACAGCTCTCGGTATTTCAGAGATTTCACAGCTTCATTTCTCCTATACAGCCAAAAAGTCAACTTGCAATCCTGTCACCTGTATGGGCCATTACAACATCTCCTCTTAGAACCTGAGGAATCATACAACCATTTCCCTGAAGCCTTCAAGGAGTTAATGATTACTTGGAATTTTTCTTTGTTAGTCAGTTAACTGTAAGTAGCCTTCAGGAGTGTACACTACATGTGAATGAATGATCCAGGACCTCCTACTATAGCAACCAGCTTTCAGGACTACATGAGAGAAAAAAAAACCTAGAAAGCAACCAAAATGCTCTGGAGAAAGCCAGAAATGTCAACACATTGTTTTTCTACCTTGAAACAGTTTCTTTGCCTCCAGACATGAGTTTAAAATTGTGAGTCCACTCCTGGCTATTAACTTCCACACTATTAGATACTTAACTCCAATTTCTTTCTTTATTTCCCCCCAGTAACTCAACACTATTGGCAATTTCTGTTAAAATCATAAAGCTGTCACTTTGTATTCCCACCACCAAATACACACAGAAGTTAACACTGAAGTCAAAGCCACAGCTCATTCTCTTTCCATCACTTTAAAGCTCATAATCCTCCATTAAATTAGCCAATAAGGGCAGTGATTTGCTGATTCTGCCCAGCAGAGGACACGATCTCTTGACTTTTTCTATTGCTTTACAGAAACAGTAGTTCAATTACAAGCACATCCTTGTGGGCTGATAGAATCTCACCGTTAGGTTAGAACAGGTTCCAACAATTTAGTTCCTAAATACCTTATTTGGGCAGGAACACCCCGGAACTGCCACGGCAGCAATGGACACAATGCTCCCCGATTCATTCATCCATCCATCCATCCATCCGCAGCTGAAACTGAGCTTCCAGGGGTGAAATAAGGTCAAAACAAAGTAAAGGGTGAAATGGAATCTGTCTGCCAATAAGCCAGGTGTCAGGCATCCGATCCACAGAGCCTGACCAAGGACAAACCGGTCATTCTCTGTTAGCTCTGGCGGGATGTTGGGAATTTTGAGCAGATGTTAATAGGATGAATACATACTAGTCATACAGTCTCAGAATGATAATGCCTCTCAATACCAAAAAGCACATTGATCTCCTGAAGTGCATAGTCAGAACATCTAATGGCTCTGGAGAGAGCGGGGAAACACTCAAAGGAGGCAGGGGGAAGGGAAGAAAAATGCAGGATGCTTTAAACTGAGTTTTATCAGTTAAAAGGCCTTGGGGTACACAGGGAATATTAAAATGCTTCTGCACAAGCAGACACGTACTGAGGGATGCCACAAATGTGCACTTTGTGCATAGGAATGAATGAATTTACAGAACTTGTATGATTGTAACAGGTCTAAAACATTCCTTCTAAGTAGGATGTCAGAACCAGCAAGAACCTAAGAGGAAAACAACTCCTTACTGCACTGTCCTGGCGATCAAAAGTGTGGGAAAAGAAAAGCTAACACGAGTGACGCAGAGAATGCAGACACTGTTCAGAAGAAATTCAAAGGGAAATTCTATTTTAATGACCTCAGCTGTTATTAGTAATGCAGATCAGGATTTTGTTCTACAAGGAAATCTCATTTCTAACCTGCAGTGTCTTTTTCAAGTGTGAGACATTTGAAAGCTCTTTTTTAAACAAGGGTTGTGTAACTGGAAAATTTAATTAATTCTCTCTGCTTTGATATCTGTTTAGTTCAGCGCTCTACGCCCCGTCAGAGGCAAAATGTGATCCTCCACTCTGCACTGGCTGCCCAAGTGGTCTGACGGGACGTGCTCCCTGCTCCACGGTACTGATCCAGCACTTGCACCACTTCACAGAAGGCTGCAGCCCTTTTGAGGGAGGACAAGCCCCAGGGACAACAGGACTGCAAATTATCAGCTTGTTCAGAGGTATTTTTCTTTTCTATGAGCTACAGATCAGACCAAGCTACACTAACAGAAAGGTCCTTGTAAAGTTCAGTCTCAGCAGTGCCACCATAGGATCATAATTCCGTGAACTCTGGTCAATAGTATTATATATCCACTGAACCACTGAGGACACTAAGCAAACACACTGAAGAGATGAGAAAGATTCCAGTTGTCCTGAGCTTCCCACTCTCTGACCACAAAACCACACTCTCACATCAGATGGGGAATGAAACTCAAGGGACATTTTAATCCTACACCCCTGCTCTAATTAATAATCCTACTTTATCAATATTTGATGGAGCTGTTATTGTGTCTCCTCTGACCATTACACTTTTCGTATAATGCCCTGAATTACGCAGCTCTACAAGGATATAACAGCAATGCTCCTTTCAAGGTAATACAGGTGGACACCACGGCACCTCCGTTCCCAACACAGTGCCCTCCCAGAGGACCCTGCTTCAGGACTGGCCGATGAGATCAGCACTTACAGCATATGTGACTGGGTAACAATTTACCCCAAAAGATCTATTGACTCAGCCCTAGATGACCCCTCCCCTTCATGGCCCACCCTACCACCATCACAGGGAAAAGAAAATACATCCATCTCTTGAAAAGCAGCTCCTAATACAGAGAACGTTGAGCACAACAGAGAACAATCACTGCCTATACTGGCATAACCACAGTTAACAAGGCACAAAAGCAGTTACAAGAAAAACTTAATTTTTTTGCCAACTAAAGTGTTGAGGAGGAGGAGGATGTAGACTGCCCTGGGCTAAATATAACAGAAATGCCCGTCCAACACCACTAAAACCTTCCCTCACATCACACAAGCTCACTCAGATGAGTGGATGATTAGGGATGCTGTTGTGGTTGCTTTTCCAGAGGGTTAAAAGGTCACTGCTGCTAGGCAATTACTCAGCAGCGCAGGTCCACAAGAGATACTCCCCCTCTGCTTTGCAGGCATAACTGCAAATGCAGGAACTCCCCAAACAGATGTTGTTAACATGATCAAGAATATTAACTCAGCAATTGCAAGCGCTTAAACTAATGTGAATTGCTTAGGCAAAAGGCAGCTCAAGAACAATTATAGGCAGCTCCATGAAAAGTAAAACATTCCACAATCCACATCACACTCTTTAAGGAATCTCTTTGGAAAACAAAATCTCTCTGGCAGTGCAGAATCGTTGAGATTAGTCCCTGCTGCTGAGTAACAGACATGGGGAAAGGCAATCCAAACTCAGAGAAACAGGAAGGCCTTTGTACAGGCTCAAGTCTCTCAGTTTCTAAATGCAGTACCTTTAATCTGCAAGGGGTCTGATTTAAAATAAACATGAAAAGTAAAACAGTTGAGAGAAAAATAACCTGCTGACAGAAGAAAAGCACTCAGCCTGTGCATTTTCACAGAGCTTCCCAGCTTGTTTCTCTACAGGACAACTGTTCCCAAAGCAGAGGTAGGGGCTGACGTATGGCAACACACTGGGAGGATCACACTCTGTTCTTAGACTGCACGTAGGTGTTTACTGCACTATACAGGGTTGGTATCATAACATGCAAGTATCAGTTCATGAAGAAATACAATGAGGGAGCAAAGAAGCAGATGAATTCATCCCAGTTCAAGGCTGGGCAATAGTGGCTTCGCTGCCTGAACAGTGATGCCACAGCAGTTACTGTTGACAAGAACAGGGAATTAAAAAAAA
The DNA here is from genome assembly GCA_027560015.1 of Chloroceryle amazona. Classification (NCBI taxonomy): domain Eukaryota; kingdom Metazoa; phylum Chordata; class Aves; order Coraciiformes; family Cerylidae; genus Chloroceryle; species Chloroceryle amazona. Next base: position 115,945 of record JANHFX010025744.1, read on the forward strand.
GAAACAGGCAAGAAGTACTTAAGAGTCATCCCCAACCTTCAGTCCCTACAGATTAATCACAGAAGTGGGGCACTCCTCTTCCCTGGTTCCCTAACGGTCTCCCAGTAGTGAGGGGGAAAAAGAAAAGAAAGAAGTGGGGATGAAGGAAAAACAAACCAGTGCAAAGCAGGTTTGGGACTCCATATAGTTAGATGTGTGATTTATATATTGCTGTGTGTGTGAGGAGGCCAAGCCAGTTCTTCCATTCAGTGTGTGCAAAGCTGTAATTTCAGCACTGAGACTGAGCTCCTAAAGTTCCAAGCCCAGCCAGGATTCTTGGGCTCCCATTCTGCAGGGAATTCTGTGTAGAGAAAGGGAAAGGGTTGGAGTGCACAGAGATCACACCAAAGGAGTTTTTGCAGCTTTAGCTTATGGAACATAAAGTAGAGGTATTAAAATGGTTAAAAAAAAGTGAGAAAGCAGTTTTGAGGTATTCATGGGACAACTTGTAGCAGTCAAGGAGTAGGAAGAAGCCAGAGAGATTCCTAGTTACTGCGTATCTCCTACAGTTACCATCTGACTCAAAGCTCAGTGAAGTAATTAAAAGATAGCTAGCAATTACAGTAGGCTCTGGTTCAGGCCCACAGAGAGTATGCTGCTGGGAACCTCAGTCCTGCCACATTTCAGCAGTGTGATGACTGAGGGATTGCCAAAGTCAGAAAAACTAAGAGAGGGATCAAGTCCTGAATAACATCTGTCTAAGGAGTCAAAACCACTGGATGATGCAAGCTTTGAGAGAACTTTAATGTCATCTGTTCTGTCTTTACAGAGAAGAAAAGATGTGGTTGCATTTTATTTTTTCACAGCAACGATACAAGCACAGAACAGCAAACAGATGGAGGTGTCATAAGGAAAGTGTGAAAAAGAAAAAAAAATAAAAAAAGAATAAAGTGAGAGCCCCGCTGCTGGAGATCATCACACTGTGAAATTCTGTTTGCAATGACCTGTTGGAAAAATGCCTCAATTACTACAGGTTGGGATAAGCAATGGAGCAAGCACAGGGACTTAACCTCAGAGACAGAAGGTCCCCAGGATGTGCCACAAAGCCGGGTGGGTCACAGAACCGGGCAGGTGGACGACTGCTGGCAGTACAAGAGCTGACTGCTGTCTGGTGCTGTCCCCAGCCCTGCATGGTGCTGGTTACTGGGGAATGCAAATCCTGCCGACCAGCTAGTACTGATGAGCACCTTGGTCGTGTTCTCACAGCTCCTGACTGCTCGGGCTGCGGTCCTCACTGGTCCCCACTGTGTCAACAAACTATACAAAAAGGCAAAGAAAAGCACAGAGAAGGCAAACACCACCTCTGCCTCACTAAGTAATTTAAACATATGAAACTAAGTGTGGCTTTATAGCCCTTTAATTATGTATTGCATCTGAATTATGGATGGAGCAGAGGGCAGACAGGAATTCTCATGGAAAGAAGCAGAACTGTGTGATAGTATTTCCTTACCCAGGATAAGAGATGAATGTGCCCTACAACAGGTTTGCTCCAGTTTAATGGAATCCTGTAAATCCCAGAGAATCCAAACACCCACTCTCACTGCAGGAAACTGTCCCACGGGCCAGAGAAAGTCCCTGTAGTCCCCTCAGAAGAATATATTTACATTGCTGGTGAGCAAAACCTTCCTGCTGTATCCTGCTGTACTTTTAATTAGACCAAATAGTGTTCAAGAATAACATAACACAGAGGTGCGTCACACCTAAAAGCCCCTAAAACCTAACTGATTTAACATGAAGTGTTTAAAACCAGAATATTCATCTTGCCTTTCATATTAGTCAGTGGTTTTGTAATGCATGGCAAGTCCCAGAATTGTTCAGGTTATTCTAGGACTTTATCTCGTGAGCAATTTTACTGTTCTGCTGGAAAGCATGGCTGGGTTTGCTACTCTAATTCAATATTTACACCTCCATTATTTTTGTGAGGCACAGAAATCAACCAACTCTTTTAATGTCATATAATCTAATGTCACTCAGAAACAACAATCAACTTTTTTTGAGTGTTGTCATGCTACAACTACACGCAGCATGATGACAACACCTACATTAACCATTGCATCAAGTTCTGCCACTGCTCCCTGTAGTGGCTCTATAATCACTGGGCGCAGATACAAACGAGCCGTTAGTATGACAAATCTGGTGTTATATCCTTAATTCCTTTCTCTTCTTTCCATTTGCTTTTGGTTTCTGTTCTTCGTTTTAAACTCACAGTTGTGTATTATACATAAATGAAGACGTTTTAGAGAAGTGGTGGTAGATAAATGATTAATTCTCTGAGACAGCTTTACAGGTCAGCCTGTCCTTACCCACTGCAACAGCCAGACATCAACAAGAAACATCCTTCCACCTCCACCCCACTGCCTCTTTAGACAGGGTCTTGACCTTGTGCCAGGTAAAACACTACCCTCTGCTCCCTCAGGCTAAGCTTCCAGCAGACAACAGTAGCTGTCAACTTCTGATCCAGAGTCACACACGCGGGCTGATGTTTGTGTTGTGCTGGGAAAACTTCTGAAACTCCAGCTCTAATTTTGCATGAACAATATTTGTGCTTTTGTCTTTCCCTTAGGCACAATGACCTTCCCTTGGAACAGTGACGATGTGGGGCTGCTGCTGAGCAGCCAGAGCTCCTCCGGATGGGGCCTGTGATAGGCAGTGAAATCTAACTGCCACTTGGTGGCAGAGGTTAGATACCATCATTACAGGCCTGGCTCCCAGGAACGCTTCCCGCATGCTTATTCTCTGCCCAAGGTGACTCTCAAGATTAGTTCTCGCCTCCTCCTTAATTACTATACATATTTATAGACAAATTAAAGATTCAAACTTAAACATTTATTCAATTAATCTCTCTGAGTTCTAGCAGAATAAACAGTATCAAATCAATTAATGAGCTCACGGGTTCACGACAATTTAACACATTCATTTTCTGTTTCCTCCCTGCAGTACCGTGTCTCACACTAGAGTTAAAACATCAAACACCCGCAGCTGTCTTTGTAACGGAGAAAGCATAAGAAGTTCTGAATTATCAAACTATTTGCTTCAACTCACAATGAACAGAAAATGGATTTGCTGCAATAATCAAATTAGGCTTGGCTTCTACACCCCTCTTCCACAGACATCGTGTCTAATCTTTAAGTCTTTAGCTGATAATTCAATTACTAGCTAACTGAGAGCAAGTACAAACACAGCGCATGTTCCTTACTTACTGCGATTTTGGTTCACAACAGGAACAAACAATATTCTACAAGCAGACATTTCTGAACGTCTACTTGTTGGGACTCTGCTCATCATTCCGCTTCTGAGGAAGCTGTGTATTTTATTCCTTGAAGATGCTGCAACAGCTCTGATTCTATGGCCACAACCTTCCATCCCATGAAGGGGCAGCCCCACGACTTCACCAGCTTTGCCCAAGCTGTGAGGTCTAGACAGATGAAAATTCTTTTAAGCCAAGGGAACCTAGACAAAATTACATAATGTTTCCCTTTCTGCATCTACGCTCTTCACTTCTTGTTTCACAGGCTTTTTAAAACCTTCCCGACTCTGTGAATCTCGTATGTACACACAGCAATAACTATTCATTTGATCTACAAATAAACGAAAGGGAACTGACAATTTCACAGCTGTGGGACTTCTACAGGATTGAGATAAATTTATGCCTAACCTTGGGCACACGGACTCTTTCTGCTCCCTACGAATGTGGTACCCAGCCTTTACTCCTCTCCACTCAGGCCTCCAACTCCATAGTGCCATTCAGAGGAAGTTACTCACGAAGTCATAGAACTTCACTGCTGACACACTCCGAGGCAGAATGCTTCCAATTATAGAATAGTTAGTAAAGCAGGATTAGGAAAAAGACTCTTTAAGGACAAGTCACTTGTATCAACTGTTTTTTTTCTTTTTCTCTGAAAGAAAACTTGGAACAGACTGTACAAGTTGAAGTTCAGGACAGAGTTTATAAACCACAGGCATTTAACCTCAGAAGGAATTATTACAAGCCCTGCAAATAGTGATAATTTCACCTAATAACAACTGATTTGTCCTCACGAGAAAACTCTAATCTACAAACACTGACAAAATTAAAGATCATCTTAGTATAAACCATTTCATAAACCCTCCATTAACTGAAACTCCTCTAGCCAACTTCCCCGGTCAGCCAAGCTGGCTCTAGACACACCAGCTGCCCTTCCTCAAACAGGAGTGCTCTCTTCACAAAGTACACATCCAGCCAAGTATCATGGACCTCTTATGACACTGAATGAACACAGACAGGAAGCCTAAATACTCCAAGATGTTTTAGCAGTGTTAACTTTCAGGATCTAGAATAATTGTTACTGCTAATGAAGATTTGTTAAGTTTCCATGAAGAAACAAAAATGGGTTAAAACCAGAGCAGGCAGTACTGTGTATGTCTGAGAGAAACCAGCAGTTTCACCTAATTTACAAATTCTCAACAGAAGAAGTTACTGCAGAGACTGAATATACTATCTACCAAACTTCATTCATTCAGAACTCTCACTTAGAATATTCTTTATTACATTAATATTTTCCAAACCCAAGTCACAGCTCTTAGAGATGTGAAATCTCCATTTGCCTCTTATTTCAGCATAGGTGAGGAGGGACCATAACTGCTACTGTCCTGTTATACCGAAACCTATTTCCATTCCATACCTCCTCTACTTCTTGAAACGTATCTAGTTCTAGAATTGTGTATTGAATACTTGGTGTCTCGAGTGCTGCACGAGGCAGCTGGAAAATGCACCTTTCTCTTTTGCTCTATTATTGGGCACGAAGTGTGGAGAAATACAAATGTACAAATTGAATATGATGAACCTGGGATTTGACAAATTCCTGCAAATCCTTCTTTTGAAAAAGTTCAGGTAAGAACAAAAATTTGTATGCAGGATTTCATAGGAAGTATTTGTTTTATAATGTTTATTAACTAGTTTTATGGCTCTTAGCATCAGGGTATCCAGGCTCTTAGGTAATGACGAAAACAGCTTTCACCTCTGCATCCATCCAGAGGTCCAGAAAAACTGGCCATCTGTCAAGCTCTCTCAATTGTTCCAGCTTCTTCCTCCAAGAGATCTGTATCTTCACAACATTTTGGGAAGACCCCCTGTATTTTTAGCTCACACGAATCTCACCAGGTCAACAAAACCTCTTCTCCAGCCTCTGCCACACCACTCATGAAACCCCTTGTAACGCAGCACAGCTTAACTCTGTCTGAAGTATTCCAGTCTTGCGTTCATCCAGTTTGGACCATTTCCTTTATTCAAACTCTGTAGACTCTTCTTTCAAGTATTTAAGCACTTAAGTTTTGCTCATGCATCTTTCTGCAGTTCTCAGATAGTTTTGCTAGACTAGACACATGCAGCATGCTGCACAGCTTTTTTTTTTAAAAAAAACAGTCTGTAAATATCCTTAGAAGGGCTCAACTCGCCCAGCGCCACAGACAGCATGTGGCCCTGGAGCAGAGGCCACGCTCATTGTCACGCTACCTGCTGAGCACAGCCGCCAGCATTCAGAGCATCATAAAAAGGGCATTACTGTAACAATGACAAAGACAGCCAGCGCCACTTGCATGGTGTTTAATGAGCAACACAGACCATGGCATTTGGAGACTGACAGTTTAGGTTTGTTTGTTGTTGAGGTTTTTTTAACCCCTCATTTCCATCACTTTTCAAATAATAAAGCACCTGAATTAATCTGAGAGGCAGTTCTGAGAAAGCAGCATACATAATTTTGAGCCCTTTTGCCAAAATAACCCACAGATGCCTCTCCAGGCCAGAGGGACGAGTCTTCTGCAAAGAAAGGAATTTGAGATCACACTATACTTGCCTAGAAGTCATTTTACCTTTATGGGATCTGAACTATTAGAGTGCTGATGTCCTGTTACACTAGAGGCAGAAGGAGGATTAGAGAGAGAACAGCATGATTTTCAGGACAGAGAATAATTCACAAACGGAAGAACAGGTCACGATGGACAAACTTCTGGTATCACTTCTTTACAAGTTTCAGAGTTCTGCAGAAGCAAAACAGAAGATCTGACAAATAAAAATATTTAGTAATTTAAAAAAAAGCTAAACCATCCTATGCTAAGTACTTCTACTCTTCCCCTTTAAATTTTGCACAGAACACTGTTTTCGTAGCTGCCAATTCTGTGACCTTGCTGGAAGTGAACAAGCCAGAGATCAATTAGTGAGTACAGAACAGAGAAGCCGCATTCTGCCTGTCCCTTGGGAAGAGCGATGGTGCTTCAGGGTACAAGCAGCAGAAGCCTGTGAGACTGTTATCCTGGGAAGTGCCGAGACACAGGTTGGTAACCAACTGCAAATGCACAGTGCAGCAGAACTAGAGGAAATGGGAAAGCCTCCTTCTTCCTTTGACTTCCACGGTTGAGATTTTTCCAATAATTTAAAAACACTTTGCACACGATGAAACCTTTTTACACTAAATGATCCCTACAACAGATACATCAAATACGCCCTGGATCTTGACTAAATTATTCATTCCTGGTCTCCATCTCCCATCCTGCAGTCCAGATTACCTGGACCACACAGCAGTGGCTTGAATAATAAAACCAACCACCTTGTAAATTCTAACTTCTCTATTAGATCAAGGGATGTAAACAGAACTTCAGAGAGTCTCCCCCCCAGGAGCACTTATGTATTTCAGTCCCCATTTCCAGTGACCCTTATGGTGCTCAGAAACAAATAAAACTATCCACTTGTTTCTTGTCAAGGGAAGAGGACCTATTTGCAAGTCAGCAGGTACATCCCAATGCTCAGTCTCAGTAAGATTGTTCACAGCCCCTTGTTAGAGGCTTGACGGGGGGGTCACACTGCGCTATCTGCAAAAGCTGAGTGATGACATAAAACACAGAACACTTGGGGACATGGAGCAGGAAAATGTCAAGGATTAGCCCTGAAGAACCATATGTATTAGGTTTGGTGTTTTTTTATTTTATATATGAACATGATAAATCTTATCCTGGAAAAGTTATCAGGAAACACAATGCCCGATGACAATCACATGTTAATTCTCACTGCTACCACACTTCTGTCTGTACTAAACATCTTTCCCCTGTGAGTACACTAGCACTCCAGGAATGGAGAGCCAAGGACAGTGACTCAGAGCTCCACAGTTCCTAGCAAAGAGCCCTCACTGCTGAATGTCTTTAGAACATAATTATGGGGCTTTCCACTAAGCAGAGTCAACAGCTGACATACAGCTCTAGTCTCAGTACTGCATGACCTCCAGTGCTTTAGTATTTAAATCAGTACATAAATATTTCACATAGAACTTAGCCTAAAATAAGCCACCTGCCTGGTTACTACAATGTTACAACAGTCTGTCTGCTCGCCTTAATTTGCAGACAACTACAATGCTATTTGTGTAATATACTATCCCATGAGGCCTCCCAGAAGAAACCTGAGAGATCAATAGTCCTTAAATAAGTAATTAGAAGAGCTGAAATCATTTAGGTCATCAAATAGCAAGTGGGATAAATAAAAAGACATAGCTCTGTGAACACCTGCCTTTAATAGAATTTTTACATGTATTTGTTGAGCTTAGTGACAGAAAGGTTGCACAAACCAAAGCCCAAGAGGCAGAACTGCTGAACAGCATCTGTAATAGATAAGCAAAATAGAGTAACACTATATACCTGCATTAAAATTATTTGGTGGGTTAATTAAAAACAAACAAACAAAGAGGAGACAAAACAGATTTCCAAGAGTAAGCCTTCTACTGCGATTCTGGTTGAAGGGACGTGGCCACAGCCATTCCCCATGGAGGTCATCGTGTACTGGACCAGAGCTATTTGGTCTAGAAATTCAACTATCCTGAGATGAACAGACATCAGAACTACAGTCTGCTCTGGCTCCACATCACACTATCGGGTTTGGGTACCAGTAGTCAGGAAACACACCAGCTTCAACAAGGTCAGTATTTATCCCAGGGGTACAGCTTGTGAACATTTTCCAAATGCCACTGAATTCTGTCTGCAGCATCACAAAATTTTTAATGAAGTTAAAAAACTACATGATTATAACCAACATTCTCATTATAGCAAGATTTTTAGACCAGATTTCTGACCACAGTTCAAAGTATTTTATTTCTGTTTAACAATTACTAATATTCCTAGAAGTACTCCCCTTCACTGATGAAAATGAATCTTGGTAAAGATCTTTAAAAAAATTATTATTATGACTGAACTGCCAGCTGTACTCAGAGAAGCTCTGATTCAAGTTCTAGGCTTCAGGGTCATCAATAGACACTCAGCTATTGCTTTCGTCAAAAAAATACAGATCACCACAGACTAAAACAGATATGGGAAGGCAGAAACATAGAGTTAAAAAGCCAAAGAATAAAAAACACACCAAAATCACTGAAAACAAAAACTTTGTGTACCAGAAACAGAATGAAAACAGAAAGAATATTAGCATTTAGGAATGAAAAAGCCTATTCACTGTTGATGTTAAATACAACACCCGCAGAGACCGAAGCTGGGTTTATTTTTGATAGCAGCATAAACATTAAAGATAAGCCAAAAGCATTTAGAAAATATGGGTGCAGTACAAAGGCTCATGTGATGAGAGATATTGTGCTTTTAATCTTGACCTGGAAAACCTCTTGTATGACAGAGCCTCTTTTCAGTGGAGTCACAGTCCTTCCTTGTTACTGTCTATTAGTGATAAAAAGGCCACCCAAGTTGTTTCTACTTTGGAACGATGGCAGGTTTTCAATCCTAAACTTCAAAGGAAAAGGAAAAAACCCAACACCCTAATATGTATCTGTCTAAGAACCTGCACTAAAATCCCATCTTCCCTTATCTAGTCCAATCATACATACTGTTCCCTAAAACAATAACCCTTACAACTGTATCATTATTTTTCTAGAAAGGACATACACATTCCCCCCAATATTTATCTGCTTGCCACTGAGAGGTATAAAAATGCTTACCTCACATCGATGAGATAAATACACATCATATCCTACCCACACAGTGAGAAAATGGCTGATTTCCAGACTGATTCCTCATGTCTACGATCCCAGTAACGGGTAAGTGCTGACCACAGCAAGCACCATCCCTGCGAGCATTTAGCAATCACAGCACCAAATCTCAAATGTGTATTGTGAACTATTAAGACTAAAAATTACAGACACCTCTGTGAAGTTCAGACCTTCTTTGGGTGTCTCTTTATGCAGTTCAGGCTTCTCTCGGGGGAGCTGCAGACCAATGGTCACATTTTGGAACTTTATGCCATTAAATTGCAATAAGAAACCCGCTGCATAAAACACTGACAACCCCGATCCCCTGCTCAGTCACAACGTGGCTGTAGAACTTCCTCTCTGCCACCTCTCCTTGCACAGCCTCTACAGGCAGAGACACCCCCTAACCAGCTGCAGTCACCCCACACTCCCACGTGCACAACTGGTACAAGCACTTCCATCCACAGGAAAAAACAAGAAGTTGAAGGTCAGATGACACATCAACACCCCATCTCCCAAAGCTGCTGGCTTGCAGGTTCACTACAAACAACTCTACTTTTCTAGCCCAACAAAGTAGGGAAGGGATCCGTGACAGGGCCACGGCAGAGGGACTGCAATGCTGAGCGTCGGTAGAGCGCACAGCGCTTCACTTGCTGGTTTAAGGAACGCTCCGTACCGTGACACTCAGCAAAGCTGAGACACACCAAACAAAAACGTGAAATGAGAAGGTTAACAAGTGGAGCAGCACATATGGAGATACACACTCATTTTCTTTTAACCTAGACCTTTGTTGGTTTTAATAATTGATATAAAGTAGCAAATGACTCACTAATTGCACTTCTAAATTGTAACCCAACCTGGAATCAATCACACAAAGCATAAATTCTGTTCTTATTTGAAGCTAAATCCACCACAGTGCATGCAGTAGCCTCCCTAATAATTGCATTAGTCATAACCTGAAAGTATTTCCCACTTACTTGGTTCCAGTTGTGCTGGCTTTTCAAGCTGATCCTTGTCCCTATCGCTGAAAAGATCTCTGAATTGTTACCCTACAGAGCCTGCTCTGGGACTTGAAGAGCACTGTGGTACATTTCATGGTGCAATAACTCCTCTTTTAGTGCCTAATTTTCCTCCACTACCATTTTATCCCCTTTGCTCCAGTCCAAAGTCCAACAACTATCGTTCAGGATTGCACCAGCTATTACAGTGAGTTCGGTCCACACAGATGCAGATTTATGTGTGTCATCTTTTGTTCTGTAGCACGGGTTCTAGATTTTTAAGTACCCTCTACACTGGAGAGTCATCTGCTCAATTCTCACCCTTTTATGTCCGAGACATACTTAAAGAAAAGATACATACAGATCTTATTTCTCAAAATAAAACTCTTTGCTACATCATGCCACAGATTAACGACCTGTGAGCCGAACAGAAATTAAGACAAAATGAAATAAAACAAACCAATAAAAGCTGGGATCAAGTATAGACAAAACAAGGTCAATTCTGACACCTTGGAACAACATGGGATGCTCTAGGAGCAGCAAGATGGGGTTTGAGAACTCAGTTCAAACATGAGCTCTGTTGATTAACTTCTGCGGGGTCTTCACTAGGAAGCAGACACATTAGAGGCCACACTGAAGTAAACCTCGGCAGGACTCGCATGTGGTGAGAACCCAGGGTTATGTCACACCAGTCCCAGCACAAGCACAGTGTGATGAGAGTTGCCTGGTCAAGACTGGGACACGACTGGGGATCAATACCCAGGCACAGTTACACCTACCACAAGCAATGCTTATCTACCCCAGCAAAGACAACTCCAGTTCTGATACCATCTCATGCTTTTTTTCCCCTCCTTCTGCCCACATCCTTTTTTGATAGGATAAGGAGCAATGGTTTTCAGTTGGGAAAGGAGAGGTTTCAACTGGGTATTAGAAAAAAGTTCTTTAATCTGAGGGTGAGAGATCACTGCAATGGGCTGCCCAGGGAGGTGGTGGA
>JANHFX010025745.1:0-10538 GCA_027560015.1 Chloroceryle amazona
GGGGGGCTTGGAAACCCCTCCAGGGGTCACGGGGACTCCACCAGAGCCAGAAGGGCTCCCCTGAGCCTCCTTCTCTCTAGACTCAACAGGACCAGGTCCCTCAGCCGCTCCTCACCCCCCTTGTGCTCTAGACCCAGCCTTACAGTGTCAGGAGGGCTGGGATGAGTGACCTGCTCCACCTCCAGTGCCAGCAGCTGACGGGCTGGGGGTAGGCATCAGGCACAGCCCTGTCCCCTTGCTGCCCCTCACGCCAAAGGCCTCATCAAGAGACACAGCACTGCCAGCTCACTGACCCACCAGGAGCTCTGCTGCAGAGGCCCAAGGAGAACAATTTCCCTTGGTGACCGCAGGAAATACCATCCCATCTGCTGGGCAGGGCAGCACAGAGAGTACGAGGCAGCATTCAGTGCAGACTACAGGGAGTACTGCGACCTGTACGCTCACATCGGTAACGTGAGGTGGAAATTCATTCGACTGGGAGCCAAAAGGGAGGCACTGAAACGAGGAACAGCGGAATGCAAGGCAGGTGGGAGGCCTGGGGTGTGATGGCGTGATCCAGCCCTGCTCTGGTTTGACTCAGCCCCTGCTTTTGGGTTTCGAGCACTTGAAGCCACCATTGTGCATGAGTACGGCCACCTCAAGAAGGAGAGGCTGGGTGCAGGGCAGGATGGGGTTCCCTCACAGAGCTGATCCATGTATATTTTTGTTCCCCTTCAGATTTAGTCCAGCTACCAGCAGGAGAAGAGTTGCTGCGATACCTCCACCAGAAGCTGTCTCACATCAAAAGCCTGATTCCGTTTGAAGGCAGCGGGAGCTCTTTGGCAAACCACTGCTACTGTTCATTCTTGGTGCTTATCAGGACCTGTCCCCGCAGTGCTGGATGAAGCAGCTCTCCGGGGGTGCATTAGACTAAAGATAAGGTTCAGGAGGGTCCTGCTGTGTCCCCCCTGCCACACACAGCCCAGCTGCAGGGCTGCTCCAGCTCCTGGTGCCCTGCCTTGCCTGGGGCCAGCTCCTTCCCTGCTTCCTGCAGAGCTGGGGGCCTGGGATGGGGAAGAGAGGCAGACCTGGGACCAGAGACAACCCCCATGGGTGCAATACCTAAACTTTCTGGTGGTGGCTGCCTTCTCAACAGCTTTCCACTCGGGTCTCTGGCTGAAAGCAGGGCCCATGTCTCACATTTGCCAAGTTAACTACAACTCCTTCCTTGAATGCTCATTGCTCCTCAGCTGAAGCATCCTTAGCTTCAGTCCAGTTGCAGCACCCACTAAGGGGTAGCCAGGCAGCCACCAGAGCTCCCCAACCCACCACCCTTCTCACATCCTTTGTCCTTTGTGCCAGAAAGCATCACCAAGCCCATGCACACCTCACGCCTGTTGGTCCAGTACCAAGAGAGCTCTGTGCCCGCTGAGGAACTTAACTTGGGCTCAGTGCCCAGCTGTCACCAGGTGTGAAGTGGCAGGTGGGAGCACAAAAAGGAACAGGACAGCTTCCCCCAGCTCTCCTGGCCTGACACAGAGCCCTGCCCTGCCCTCCCCTCTAAGGAAGCACTGCTTGTTTGCTTTCACAGAAGGTGGGTACCAGCAGTAGAGGCTGTTGTCATATTCCAGTTGCTTGCAGGCTTCCTGGAGCCTGCAGCTGCGGTCCTGCCAGCTCAAGGTGCAAGGACCCCTCAACAACACACACATCCCATCAAGTGCTGCGACATCTGCTCTGGGAGCCAGAGCCCCGCAGGCAGCAGCAGAGTGCAGAGGTGGATGTGCTTTGAGTTACTGCTGTAGCTAGGGAAGAAATTATTGATCTGTATAGCTGCTGTAGGCAGAAAACCACGTGCTACATGTTGCAGGATCTACTGTACCTGCACGTTCTCCAACAGCAATAAATAACTGGCACAACACAGGCTGTGGAGTCGTGGGGGAGGAATCCACCGAGAAAGCGAGTGCCGGCTCTTACCATAGCAACTGCTGCATCAGCAGCGCCTTGGAGCCCACCCATCCTCGCTGAAACGCACACCCAGCCCAAGAAATTCAGGGAGAGAGCCCATCTCTGTTCACCCACCAGCTTGCTCATGACCCCCCCAGGCAGCACATCCAAGGGAGTTAGGACTGTACGCGGGGAGGGTCAGTCACAGCCCAGTCATCCACCTGCAGCACTGGAGCCTGTTCTCTCCCTCCTAAAATCAGAATTGTGTGGGTTGAGAGAGACCCTTAAGATCCCATCAAACCATCCCCCCAGCACTGCCGGGGCACCACTGACCCCTGGCCCTCAGCACCACAACTCCATGGGGGGCTTGGAAACCCCTCCAGGGCTGGGGATTGAAGCCTCCTCTTCTCCAGGAGGAGAACAAGCCCAGGTCCCTCAGCTGCTCCTCACCCCCCTTGTGCTCCAGCCCCTTCCCCAGCTCTGTTGCCCTTCCTGGCCACGCTCCAGCCCCTCACTGCTTTTCTTCATTGTGAGGAACTCGTGAAGAGAAAGCCACAGCTGCCAGTCTGCTTCCACCACAAGAAGTGACAATTTCAGTTAACTGGTCTGCACTGTGCTAAGGCTGGACAAGCCGGGGAAAAGGCCCCAGGCTGTGGGGAAGAAGGGGGACACAGCCCCTAGCCTCAGTGGAGTTGGGGGGAGGACTGCTCCCCTATCCTTGACTTGAGCAGCTCCCAAGCCCGTTCACTGCTGCTGCTCCTACGCTGCTGAGCGCACCCCAAGCAGTGCTGCTCCAGCCCCCTGCACTCGTAGAGGTCCAACGGTGACATCCAGCGCCACACAACGTCCTCCCTCGCCCAGGCAGCATGGGAGTGGCAACAGCATTTGTCACCCAAGTCCCTCAGCCCCAACTGTGAATGTGGCCCTTGAGCACGGCACATGGGGACAGTTGCTGGAAGGATTCTGGTTGGCAATAGGGACAGGCTGCTACTCACAGGAAGCAGCAGCTGCCTCCAAAGAGCAGGATCCCGGTGTTCGGTTGGACAGGTCTCCACAGGTCGTAAGGGGGTCATTTTATTGTTCCACTTTTCCAAATGTACAAAAAAAATTAGAAAATAACCCTACCCCCACCCCCTCCCAAACCACAAAACAAACCAGCCTGGGGAGCCCCACGACAGTGCAGCTAAGAGACGGCAGGAAATTAAACAGAACTAGATACAGCAGCTGGGTCCCCTCGGCCCGCGTGGCCTCTGGCTCTCCACCGAACGGGCCCCAGTCTGCCCCATGCTTCCCCAATTCACACAGAGCTCATCCTGACAAGATGGCAAGAGGGTACACTTTACAAATCCTCCTTCACCTTCTTCTTGGATTTCTTGGTTTTATCTTCCTCCTGCAGCACGGGGGTGTTGGTGGCCTCCCGCTTCAAGTAGCTGATGAAGTCACTCACTTCTCTGCCACCCTGCGGAAAGCGGAGAGCGTGAGGCGGTGCCTGAACCCTGGGGGCTCCCCGTGCTGCAGGGGGAGTTCAGGAGCCAGGCGGGAGAGCGGAGCAGCTGCCAGTGGAGCTCTCGGGTATCAGCCCCACAGGTACCACCGTCTGGGTCCCCCAGGCAACAGGACAGTGCCACCTGCAACTCCCGAGGCCTGGCATGGGCACCTGGATGCTACTTTAGTCTTGTGCAGAGCAGCAAAATACTCACCTCATACTTCTTTGGACTCTGCTTCTTGCCAGCTGGAGCAAAATAGATGGTGGGGAAGCTGGGGAAAGAGAAGAGATGTCTGAGCTCCCAGGGTGCTGGGTTTTACTTCTGAGGAGCAGGTGAGCCCGTGTTGAGGGCACCTGCACCCTACGCTCCCCGACTCAACACGGTAACACCTTCAGCAGCTCTTCTGCCAGCAGCTGTGGCTGCAAAAGTCCAGCCACATCTGCGGGGCTGGCTGAGTGAAACCAAGCCCAGCAGCATTCTACACTGCCAAGGACAGAATCACAGCAGATCCAAAAGCAGCAGGACAGGCCTCCAGCCGTAGCCAGGACACCAGAATCCCCAGAAGCAAGGCGGATGAAAGTCCTGTTTCCACACTCGATTTCCTCGCACTAAGCAACGCCCGGCAATGGCCAGCCGGCCCCACCCCTCCTCCCCAGGAGGCTTTCTGACGCAGTTGGCGGTCAGAGGCAGAAGCCTGAACTCCTCCACTGACACCAGTGTGTACCAGCAGCAACACCTACCCCCTGACTTCGTACGGAGAAGGCACATCATTGGCTGTAGCATCCATTTTGGCAATGATGATATTGGGGTCTTTACTGAGCTGCAGGGAGAAAGAGCTTATTAGTAATCAATCCGCAGCAGTTAACACCAGGAACTCCCCAATCAACACCATCCAAGGCAGCGATGGCTCAAGAGAGCATTCACAGTGTGCTAAAAGGTGAGCAAATGTCTTCTGAGCAGTCTACTTCTGCCTCACCAGGGGCACAGGGCACAAAGTCCCTCCTCAGCCAGCTGTCTGCAGCATGCAGCTCCCAGAGGCACCTGCTGGACTGGTCTGGTGCAACTCGTGGAGAACGCTGACCCCAGGGCGACTGTTCCCCTTCCACCCGAGAGCAAGCTGCGAGGTGGTGCAGCGCTCGCAAGGAGGGTCCCATCTGGGGGACACATCTATTTGCTGCACCCGTGAAAGTGTGCAGAGCAGCACTGCCCTTCCCCAGACAGGAGGGAAAAGATCCAACCAGGAGCTTTGGCAGCTGAGGCCGGTCACTGAATCGGGGAACCCTTCTGTGCCACAGCAAAGGGCGCAGGCTAAGCCCACCAGTGAGGTTATCGCCACACTCCAGATCCTGCTGATGTGCTTGTTCTGCACTCACAGGAGATGCCAAAGCCCACAGGACTCAGAAGAAACAATAACGCCCCGTTATCAGAAACTCTGGACAGACAGAACCTGCAGGATTGGTTAGTGCTGCATTTGCAGTGGAGTCCCACACCTACCTTCTCCCCCAATTCTTTGTATTTGGGCTCCAGATTCTTGCAGTGGCCACACCAGGGTGCATAGAACTCTATCAGGACGTCTTTGTCTTCTGCATTAACAATTTCATCGAAGTTCTCAGCAACCACCACCTAGCAATGTTTGGTCACACAGGTTAGGGGGCTTTGTTCTCAGTCAGGAGCGAGGCCGTAACATGATGTGCTCCATAGGCTCTGCCCTCCTGCAGAGAGGGTCACACTGCACTTACAGCAGCGAGCAGCAAAACAACCAAACCCTTCTCCAAGCTCTAACACCCCCAGCTTGCAGCTAAAAACCTGTCAAAGTACCAGCACTAACTGCAGGTGAGGTTTGCATCCAGTATCCTCACATGATGAGGACCAAAATAATCACGTCTTTTTAATCCCAGCAACTTCCAGACAGAGGAATCGCTCTGGCAGGACTGGCCGAGGTCATCCCCACGCACACAGAAACAAGCGGTGGCCTCCCCTCCCCAGTACAGCCTCAGCGTAATGCCAGGCCGTGGGACATTTCACCCAGGGCAGAATTTACTGGGAGGGGTGAAAGGCAGGAGTTGCACCCCTCCCCACCCCCCGTGACGAGATGAACGCACAGCTCATAGAAGCAGCGCAGTCATGACCAGCTTGAAGTCCACGCTGTGAGGGAGCAGAAGCCAGGACAGCAGGTCTGCATAATCCCCACGAGTCTGGTGGTGAAGCAACCACTAGCGCACTCCAACGGTAGTTACCGAGCTGAGAGAACAAAACTGGACCTAAAGAGCAAGCTGCACTTCTCCCCTGGCTCAGGAACTACAGCGTGACAGGGGAGTGCATTCCTCTCCATCTATCACGGCAGAGGTTTCCCAAGAGGCCACGGCAGAGCACTCGCCCCGCGGGACACTGGCACCAGACTGAAGCTGCTGCTGAGCAGCGTTTCTACACCCGCTGGCAGGAGCCGCTGCTGCGCTCGAGGCAGCGCTCACCTTCACAGGGCCATCGTTGCTTTCGGGGACAGGCTCCGACTTCAGGTACTTCTTCAAGTTCCCATCAAAGTAATCTTGCAGGAATCTCTCCAGGGCCTTTCCATCTCGGCTGAAAGCAGTGACGGTTTACAGCCATTAACACACAAACAGGACGAGAGGGAAAAATTCCAAGGCTGATTTAAGCTCCTTCCACCCACAGAACAGATGCCACCTGCATCTGAGAGCACCAGCCTGGGGCCGGCTTAGAAGACCCAGGTACAAAGGCAAAGGCACCCTTTAGAGCCCTGACAGGATACACACCCCAGTCTAGGTCTTAGGCCTTCCAGCGCCCTGAAGTTTTCCTCGAGAAGAATGGTACAACCATTGCCTCTGCCCCTTAATGTAGCTGAGCTCCCAGCCAGACACTCAAGTATCCTCAGTTAAATTCTCTAGGCTGTCTATATAATGCAAGGGGCTGAAAGCTCTCAAGGGCAAGAAAAACCCCCAAGGAGGAGCCACGCTGGCCCAGCAATCTCCTCTTGTAGCTGCAACATCCACCTCTCCTGCTCCTCCCAAGCTGAGAAGGATGGCCTGGTCACAGATCCCCAGACTAAGGCCCCTCAAGTGAGGGGCAACTCTGTGAATTTCAAAAACTTACGAGAATTCCTCCTGCATGACATATTTGTCTCCTTTAGCCGTTCTGATGGCAACGACTGGAGCCTCACCCACACTGCTGTCCAGACCAAACTCTGAAAGTTCATGACCAAAGGTTTTCCGACTAGCAACAGCAAAGGACAGTTTGTGGCCAGCATCTAAGAACTTCTTTGCAATCATCATAACTCTGAGGGAAAACAAAGAAACAAACACAAACCACAAAGCATGATTCCCTGCAATGTTTTCTTCCACGTGATGCGACACTCTTCCAGCTGAAGTGCACGCTGGACAGGAATCCAGCGGCACGATGTGTTCTGCACAGGCAGGTGCTGACAAGCAAGGGAGTAACTCCTGGAGCACCCGCTGCGAGCGAGGCCTGGGCAGGCGTGGTGTTCTTCCATCCCCCACCCGTCAGCAGGACCACCCGGGGCTCAGGCGCTGCGAATCCCGCAGCACCAGTAAGGAAGTTTGTGTTCAAGGGCTAAGGACTGGGGGGGGCCAAAGCAAGAGAGGTTTCCCAAGGATGCACACTGTGTGCTTTGGGCCCTGCAGGCAGCAGCCCCCTGAGAGTTACAGTCAGAAACTCAGCTAGAAGCTTTCTGGGAGAGCAGAATTCAGGTGTGAACACCAGGAGAAACTCTGTCAAGCGGGCTAAGGAAGGACACGGGACAAGCCCTGCCGACGCTACCTGTTGCGCCAGTAGTTGGATCCCTTGGCGTTCTTCTCATAGTCCAGATCATAGTAGGCCACCAGCAAGTCCTTGCCCTGGATCAAGTCTTTGTTGTCTTCAGTCATGTGTGGGCAGATGCCAAAGCTATCAACGAGACATCTGTCAGCAGCTGCAGCCCGACTGCCCAGCACCCACCACCCCCCAGGAACGGGCTTGGCGCAGCACGCTCTCGCTTCCCGCCCAAGAACGTTAAACGTCAGGAACCAGCAAGACCTAAGGAAGCAGCTTTGCCCACTCATGCACCAGGCTATTCCAAGTCAAAGCTCCACCTCTGGCTGCCGTGTCAGGGGCTGCATCTGACCCAAATAAGGCCAAAGCTGGTGCGTTTCTCAGGAAGCTGACAGGTTTTGAACCAAGTGTGGTTGTTAGAAGACAGAGCTACCAGCAGCCATGCCATGATTACCAGAAAGTGTCCCCACAGAAGACAGCATCTTTTGGACATTACATGGGAAGCGGCAGCACTACCAGATAGAGAAAACCAGCTTCTGATGGGGGCAAATCCACCTGGGGCCAGTCCATCACACCCTCCGGTGAGGAATCACTCACATGTTCTCCTGGATGAACTTCTTGATCTTGACACTGGTGATTTTGTCTTCTGTGTACTTGATAGTGCTGTCCTCAAACTTGTTCATCAGGCGTGGAGGACGGAACAAGAGCACACCCCTGAGGGGAAGCAGGTGGTGTGGGTTAGTTAAAGCACCCCCGGGTGGCCAAGGATGGCAGCCAGTCCCCTCCAGTGACTACCCACGTTCACTGCTCATGGCTTCACCACAACTCTCCAGCCTCTTGGTGACACTCCAGCACTAGATCTACCTGCCAGACCCTTTTCTGTTATTCACAGGCCACACTGAGAAACAAAAACCCACCACTACAAGCAGCGCGGAAGGAAAACGCCTCTGCTGAGGTACTTCCCAGCCAGAGGCACACGCTAGCCCTGCAGAGCCTGCCACCATTTGTACCTTTATCTCAGTTCCAGAGAGATAAAGAAGGATTCACCACTGGCAGCTGAGGAAGAAGTGAGACCTTAAGCTACATTCAGGAAGCAAACCCAGTTAACCACCGGAAACCATCGATTCATTCCAGTAACTTACTCTCCATCCTCCTCATACTGCTGCACCAGCTGCTCCTCACTGGTGTGTGCGAAGCGGTAGTTATCTCTCAGGTTGTTGGCGGCTTTCATGAACTCTGAGTAAGCGTCGCCAGATGCATCTCTAAAGAAGCCTGCAGCAGCAAAACAGACGGTGACCCCAAACCGACTCACGGCAGCCACTGCGTAGCCCCCCTCGCTCCACTCCACAACCCACTGAAAGGTCACTGCTGGACCGGGTCCTCTGAGCCATGTTCAGGCCTTCACCTGTTTCTACTGGAGCCCTTCTACATTCCCTCCCTTCCAGCAGCGACAGCGACGTTTGAAAGGTGGCACTTCAGCTGCTGTTGCCACTTGTAAGCCACAGTCAAACCACTGGCAGCCCACCAGTGTCATGAGATGGCACCCGAACGCACCTTCCAGCAACCCAAAGTTCCCTGCTGTCAGCTGGCCAAGAGAGCTACAGGCTTTAAGAGACCTGCTGCGGCGACAGGAGGTCTGATGGTCAAAGAACCACAGCAGGGGGGAAGCTGGAGGGAATCCCCAGGGGTCACGAAGCCCGCGCTCCTGCTCAAAGCGGGACGCTCTGCCGTCAGGTCAGGTTGCTCAGAGTTTTGTCCAACTGAGTTTTGAAAACCTGACTGTTTCGAAATCGCTCTGGGCACACGTTCCAGTGCTTTGTCATTCCCGGTGAAAACCTCCTCTGCTCACGTTCAGCCGGAGCGTCCCTCACTGCAGCTCCTGATGCTGCTGCTTACCCTTGCACAGCGCGCTCCCCGGGACGCCTCCCGAAGCCGAGCGCCCGCTCGTCCCGGTGCTGCACTGGCCATACTCACCCACTACAGAAGCATCTTTATCACCGATGAACTTCTCAAAATCGGCCACGGAACTGAGAGCCACCGAAGCAGGTCCCGCCTGTTTCTTGAGATGACTGACAATCCCATCTTGAAAGTAAAGTTAAATGGTTAAAGGGATCAGCAGAGAGTTCTACGAGACATTCTTCAAGCTTCCCAGAGCAGCAGCTGTTCCCGCAGGATCCACAGCACCCCCCACGCAGCAACCATGACAGGAATGGGAGGAGTGCTGCCACGAACTTCGCTTGCCAGCATCTTCCAGACACTGCCCATCGAGGGTGCTTGGGGTTAAAGATATCATGGAAACCTTCATCTTTAGAAAGGGAGTCTGAAGGGATAACAGACATCCAGGGCTCTGCTGGCACAGAGCTCTGGAAAGGACAAGGGCAGTGTGTGTAGGTGGGAACCTTCTCTGCATCCCTCACCACGGACAATATCCCCAATACGAGTCCTTGGCACGCGGGCCTGTCTTGTCAAAGAGCTCTCACCTGCCGTCCTGGGCCCATCGTAGGTTCCTGCCTCCTCTCCGTCTCGAAAAATCTTTAAAGTGGGATATCCACTGACTCCATACTTGTTGCAGGTGTTCGAGTTCGCTGTACAGTCAACCTAAAGCAAGAGAAACGCCGCTACTTCGTGACCTCGCCACCCACACACCCCCAAGACAGTGGCTTTGCCATCACCCACGTTATCACGTACAGAGATAAACTCCATGGGGTCTGAAAACTCTCGTGTGCCTCTAACCAAGGCTGGTTTCCTTCTACATACACTGCAAAGATCCACAGAGCATCTACAAGGCCAAAAGCTGGAGGAAGAGGTAGGACGGGAGTAATGATGGGTCCAGAAAAACATTTGGGAAAATACTGGAAAGATTTAGTAGTTGGAAGCTTACACACAAGGCTGCACACAAAAACAAGCACTAGAAAGGGTAGATTCTTGTAATCCCTGCTGGGCTCAACAGAAATAACTGTTCTCAGCACCTCCTCAGTCCTTAAGTTCCTGCAAGGCCTGAGCTCAGCTGGCAAGGCCACAGGACCCAGCCTGTGATGCTTCCCCGAGAGGAAGACCGTGATTCGAGAAAGCCACAGACACGTTCTGGCAGAAAAGAAAGCTCTTGGCCAAGGAGCCTTTCTAAGTCAAGGCACACGACCGTAACGCACGGCACAACGCCGGCTCTCAGGTGGCACAGCTCAGAGGGCTCCTTCCTCACGGCTCGGCGAGCCCTCTTCGCACACACCCACTTGATGGCCCCCGCATGCTCGCCCCCGGAGCGTTCCCCGGTGCCCGGCTCTTCACGGGACAGAGAGCAGCGGAGCTCCGGGGAGCCCCGGCACGGCCCCTCCGTCCCCGTCACCG